>VMBQ01000297.1:71610-138882 GCA_007657795.1 Dreissena rostriformis
TACTAAAAACATTAATTGATAACAGTTATAATATTACTGTTCACCGGTACAAATATTATATTGCAAAATTGTTTTCACTTTGTTTATTCTCAGATCACTTTTCATTGAGTCTGTATTGATTCCCACAAAACCTTAAAACACTGAATCCGCTAAATCAGGATCATGAATATTTACACTGCTAGCAGACACATGGGGATAATGGGGTCAGTTACCAGGTCAGAGAGTAATTTCTTTACGATCACTGTCAACCAACCAAAAGTTTCCCTGGACTACGGATCTTGGTCTTTAAAGTACACCATCAGCTGTGCCAAATGCAAACGTGTTCGAAAAACAACTACAATAGCATATGTTGTAAACAAATAACAATTACATTGTTACTGAATATTTCTTATTATAACACCAAAATAGGAAACGATAAGGAATGTCTCGTAAACATGACCTTCTAAGAAATAACTAATCAGTTCATTTGAGTAGGCTCGATGATATTTTTATGTCTGCTGGGAGCATGTAATCAGTTGACTGTCTCAATACAACCGGAACTTTTTGTCGAATCACCAATAGCGATATAGACTCCACCTAGAAAAAGGTTCCTTTTCGATGTACATCTTAGTTTTCTTCGATAGTGTGAATATTTTGTTTAATCATAAGAACTCAACTTACTTTCGAGCAAATCACGTCCCGTATCACTCGTTATTAGTTGAATTAAATATCACTGAAGGATAATATTGATCAGCATTTGAAAAATCTAGACGTAGCTATATATGTGTCATTGGACTCGCAGATTTTAGATCAATAAGTCATAAAGTATTTAGTCGAGCTTGTAAAACAATGAGTCCAAAACTCAAAATTCTGAAAGATGTTATGACGTGATAGTAGTGAGGACACAAACACAAAAAGTATTTGTATAACATTATTTAGCTTCAATCAGATGTGTACTCCTCTAACTAGGCATGACCGGTAAACAGCAAACAACATACAAGGCCACGAGTGATGAAATGTTAAAATATTGGTCAAGTCAAGAAACCGATTGAACGTCAAAATACAGTGTTAAATTCACAATACATGTTACAACATGTACGACTGAGCTATAAAGGAGTCTAACTTTTTGTTATGTCAAACACGATTGGCATTTCTATCCCGGATTGACAATACATTGTATAACCTTTTATGAATGGTGATATGTACATAATTACGACTTTCTTTGTAATGTATAGATTTATTTGAGAATATTTACGTATTTTGTCCCAAAGAAGCATACATTACCATACTTTGTTTTGAAAACACACGATTAACGATAATGAAACGTGTATGTTATTGTCAAAACACATAATGTACATAACATATAAGGCGTATTTTTTTGCTCATTTTCAATTTAAAACTATTGCTTTTTGCCTTCGTGAGTTTAAAATTGCTTACACGGAACTAAAACTGTCTCAACACAAACAGTCTGACACCACGCATGCTCGTTATATTATATATGGGTAAAACTGAGCATGTTGACATGTTCGTGATACTCTTTCCATATGTCTATAAAGTATACACTCGCCAAACATTGTCTTTACAATTGCCTATGCAGTGTATGAATCAAAACATGTATACGCATACAATACGCATATTGATTAGTTGAACACAATGCCATATTAGGAACATAATATCGTATTCCACATTTGTTTTTAAAATCACATTACTATTTTACAAACATACAGTTCTCGTTAGAATTATGCAACGATTTCGATTAAAGATAAGATATCATGTATTTATTAAATTGTCGGAGTATTCTAGTACCCATTAGATTTTATGTATACTAGGCCAGATCATGTTCATGTATGACAGTTACGTTACATAGCAGCGCTTAGAATGTGTATGACTGTATGTTATATAGTATCGATTAACGCAATTAGAAAGCAATGAATTGCTTCGAATAACGCGTCTAATTCATGCTTATTTTCCATGCTTTTACAATTGACGTAGTGCATATCAAGGGAACACTATTATGTCACAGTAACTCGTACAGTATTTTTCTCCAGGGAGCAATGCAATACAAGAGGCTTAAATTGCAATATAATTAATTATTTAGTAAAGTGTAATATAATGACTGAGTTAAATTTGTCGTAAATCATGTCTATTAATTTTAATTAATAATTAAGATACAATTTATTATCTCTATGATCGTATTATATTACCGACGTAATATGTTATTGGTGTCAAACTCAACAGATAGTAACAACAACATGGACGTGGCTTAAGTTTATTGTATGTTTGTTAAGTGGCTTAATTCGTGTTATTAAGGCAAAGGGTAAAGTATGTTATAGATATTGTTATATGAGCTGCTAACGAGGTTCTTTGCCGATGGGGCTTTTATAGTCATATTTGAATACATGTTGTTCGGAGGCCCTTTATTTTACCAAAATGACTTATACCGGGTGGATAAATATTATTGTCAGGACGTTATTGCTATAGTGTATGTGCGAGAATAATGGCGAATGGGTTGCCTTTGTTTCGGTTTCATTTGATCGAGAAGGTACCTGGTGCAATTATATGTTTATGGTCCATTAACAACGAGTTGTATGACAATAAAATAAGGTTTGACACTAGCTCACGAGTATTGCATACATTTTCCTTTTGCTTATGTTCATTTTTCTTATGATTCAGATTCATTGAGAATACCTACAGCGCACGACATTATGTTATATGACATTAGTATTCAATTGTGATTGAACATATGATGAATACAGTATGTTTAAACAAATGTTCAAATTTACATTTATACAAGGTGTAAGCTTATCTGTATGTCTCATTTGATAAACGCTTGAAGACGAATAATGTTGACAACAGTCTACTACGTTCACTTTAACTAATAAAACTATTTAAGTAAAAAGGACAACCACTTAATGCATGCATAAATATGTTGATAGGCCTTGTTAACTTCCATAGTTATTGATTTTCAGTAGGCATGCTCTTGTTGCCTGCATTATTAAGATCAGACAGCAACATAACCTGCCATTGTCCTGTAATATCAAAACAAAATGAATGCATGCCCTGGGTGAAAGGTTAATATATTTTCTAACTAAGCTATTCAAAGCACAAGCAAATATGCTCTATGTGGCAGATACACAAACGTATGAGTACACAGAAAAATACGATGTAACATAATTATGCAAATAATAAAGAAACAAATATTGAAAGGGACTGTCAACCACGAATGACGAAACAAGAAATATCACGACTGGTTTATTACATTACTTGAAAAAAGTTCATATTTTCAGTATACTCGGTGATAAAATTTCGCGTTGGGAAATCGTGAAAATAGGTTACAAAACGATATACACACTATAAATAACGCAAGTAGATTGATCATTTTATATTCAAAATATATATAATTCACTACACATGAACACATTGCATTCCTAACATATGCACAATTTGCATTCCTGGGTTTACCACGGGACGATGATGATCAATCAACTTGCTTTAGTAATAGTTAGTAATAGTTAACTGGTAGTTACCTGATAGACATAGCCAGTAAAATTTATTACCGAATTTACTGAAAATATGAAAACTTAACAACTTTTTTCAAGTAATGAAATATACCAGTCGAGATATTTTAATCAATATAAACAAATAATTGTAAAAAATACGGTATATTAGAACTTTCCTTTTTTCGTCATTCGTGGTTGACAATCCCTTTAACTGTTGAATAATTGTATAATTACAACTATCATATGCACCGAGGCATTGCGCAGTCTGCCAAGATCTACGCTGTCCGCTATAACGCAAGATTCAATGGTTTCATAAGCGGCAAACTAGGTCTTGACCAGGCTGCGCGTATATCCAGTCTGGTCTGGATCTGCGCTGGCCGCATAAGTCATAAGATCCATGTTTGCATTAATGGTGCATACGAGACTAGTTTGCCATGTGGCACCTACTGTCTTTGTATAGAATGCCGCTCGTTTTGAAATCGGAACGTTAGTTACATTTTGACGCGTCTAAGGAGATGATAGAAACACGAACACAGAAACACAACAAATAATACATTGTGACAGACTTAAGTAAGCATTAATCAACCATGCTTATATTTACCATAGGTATACTCGTCATTACAGTTGTCGTATGTATGCAACATAATATGTGTAGGTATTATACCATTTGCTGCAATAATGCAGATAGTTCACCTTATATAACACATTTGGTACAGCCCTTCGACTTCAAATAAAGTCCATTGTACCAAATACATTGAAACAATATGTTTTATTACAATAACACTAACCGCATTCGTTTCACGTGTAAGCTTCGTGTTCATGTATTTGCTTCAGATCAAAGTTGTGTTTTTTACAAATGTACTGACCCACATAAATGATGTGGCCATCACATACACAAACTGTACTTTCTTAGCTTAAGGGCAATGATATTGAATGCATACCACCCAAATATTTAAGCACTAGACTGTTATTGTATCATTTAAATTGCGTATTGTGATAAAGCGTTCCACCATATTTAAATATTGTAAGAGATCTAGTTAGTCAGATAGGGTGTTGTTCTTTTTAATTATAAATTGTGAAATTTGTTATTAACGAAATGAAGACGGGAACTTAGCACATGATCAAGTATTAATGGGACTTCTTCATAGTTTGGTGATTTGGCAAATGGCCAACTGTTTTTACACATGTTCAAAAAAAAAGAACACGTTACACAATAACGAACAATAACACAGTTGTGAAATAGATAGGCTGTACAAAAAGGGCTTGATGGTGAGTATTCATCCTTTAAAATTGAAACATGTATAAAGCGTTACAAAAGCAAAACGATTAAATAATTTTTTAATGTTTCTGTTTTTTTCGTTATGCTTTGTTTTAACAAGGAGATTGCTTACATACACTTAAATGCACATGCATTCATTAAGATTTCTGTCAGGATGATCGAGAGGTCAAAAGTAAAAGGATTTTAATCCGAGCGACCAGGGATCGAATCAAATTTAGTTCAGTATGTTTGCTATTTCTTACTTTTTTAAGGTTAAAATTATTATTATATTTTTTACTTGAGCTCTTTTGTTTTATTTAATAGGTAATGTCGATGAATTAAAAAAATCTTCTTGCCAAAACATGTCCATTATCTGTGAACAAGTCCCTTTAATATACCAGGTTATGCGTACCCTGTTCCAAATCGACAAGGGCTGCGTAGTTTAGATTAGTGTACTAGTGATATACTTTATTTCTATTGGAAATATACGCCAGTAAGAAAAACAAATATGATAATACAATATAAAACGGCATTGTTAAGTTGCCATATTCCGACTCATTGTGTGGATATAATGGGAATCCATCCATCATATTTGTCTACTGATATAGAATACTGAAATCCATCATATTCGGGGGCTCTGCAATGCAGTTATCTTCATATCTCATCAATACCATCTCATCTCACATATGACAAAATACTATTTGATCACATTGACCGAATTACAACGTCGAAGTAGTTTCGAAATGTTCGACAAAAACTGTATATGTGCTGGAAACGCGAATAAAACAAATACAATTCGATATCGGATATACATATTTTCTGGTTATTATAATATTTGAAAATTGCATTATAAAGTAGACAAATAATTTAATTCCGTGTACATATAGCCCAAACAAAATATATGAAGGGCCTTTTCATTTAAAGGATGTATTCTCCTAAACCACTTAATTCCGCAAACACATACGTACAATAAATTCAACATTTAGAGCTTAATTTCAAATGTGTATATATCTTATTCAGCAACATACAATACATCAACCTGCGAGCAATACTGGTATTGATAAGGGCAATAATGGCGGTGAAGTAACTTACAATAAACTGCAAATACGATCGTCCGTAATACTGCGTTTACTGGATGAACACTCCAACTCAACTAGTAACGATGCATTATATGTTTGTTTATGTTGCGTCGTTGTAATAAATGTGAAATTATATTATAACACATAACGGCCTATTAATAACAAGTACCTTTATAGCTTTGGCAATTCCTGTGACTTTAATCAAATGGTAAGAATAAAGATCGTAATACATACAATGTGTTTCGATCTCAAACATAGATTCCATTGTAAAGAAATACGCATTGTTCAAGTTTATGTATGCAACAATATATATAGGTCAGCGTACGTGTTCACGAGGCTATAAAACCTTTTAACAACCGTATCTTAACCGCTCTCACCTACATAGATATGCATCCTTAAGTGTACACAGTTATTCAAAAGAAGCAACTACATTGTCCATTTGTGTAGAAGAAATGTTTTTTGTTTGTTTTGTATTTAAGCGTAAACACAGGTCCCTTTTTATTATGACGGATTGTCAGTAAAACAGAATTGTGTACGATACATTCTGAGCAGAAAGAAACAGGTTATATAATGAGCCGTTCGCTTTACAGAGATTTTCATAAGTTAATTCAATGTGCGCTTGTTTTATTTGTATCAAGGTAACCTGCAACCAAGTGTCAAACAGATCAATACTACAAAATGTACAGCACCATCTTATTTAATAAACTAAGATGCACCCACAGTTTAACCATCACACAAACTAATTATAGTTCACAACGGTATTATTCCCGGAGGCTAAGTGTTTAAAGTGTACAATGTCATGCAGTGCAATAAGTATGAGGTTGCTAATTAAATTCTCGGTATCCGAGTAGTTGTTTTAATGTAACTTGATAGTATAAGCTTTACAGAATACACTCGCTTTTGTTTGTACCGCAACATCGTAAAATACAAAAAAAAAATCGTGAAAATATGCTTCAGAATCTATTGAAATGGTATACAAAACAGGAAATAACATACACTACGGCATTACAGATACATCAATATAAAAACAATTTAAGATCATTAATTGTTAACGTTTTACAATATGTAGTACAGTAGGTCAGCGATAGTAATTCGTTGTGTCTGTCTTATCCGGATATCTATATGAAACGCTTTTTTGAACTTGATATACATACCGACTTATTACTAGTAGTATGCATAATCCTTTTTTAGCAGCGCTGTTCGTGGTATTACAGTACTTTCCTCATATACAGAAACAATATATTCTTCTTAATGTCTTCCTTCATCCCTAACAGATAATCATATTTGTCGAAAAGGCATGATGTGTTAAATGCCGATTTACAATACAAAATACCTTAGTGTTGTCGCCCAGGTATTGTCGGTTCCTTGTCATTTGCTGTTTGCATGTTAAATGCTAAGAAAGCCTTTACCAATTCTTACTTACGGTAACCGATCTTTACCTAAGAACCTTGAAATGTATACTGCTGATGAAGGAATTCAATGTAATTTATTCCTTCGAACAATCGCACCACCTACCTTCAAAGATAGTGTTACTGTTCAATACCTGAAACAAAAACATTTTACACCTCGCTTTTTGTCTTTACTGAAAGCGATTAAATGTGGTGAAACCCGCAATAAATTATATTGATTGTTCCGAGGCGTTGAAGCCAGCTTAATTAATTTTACTTTGATATTCACCGTATGTATTAACCGGTAATGCATAGGCAATAAGTCGATTGTTTCAAATGCAAAGATCATCAGATTGTTATAGAATGTATCTGCTGATATGTGTTCTTCACTTTCATTTTTCCTCAGTTCACAATAATTCCAGGCGATATGTTGTAACAAATCGCACACGTCGTTTTCTGTTTACCTAACCACACATAAGGCCGAATAATCTGGCTGCTCGTATTGTGAGCTGATCATTGGTCTAGTGCAAACATTCAAGCGCCAACACTCAGGTGTCGCATTTTCCATGCCCCGCTCATATATGAAATAGAGTCAGATTCTAACAGGCAGCAAGTGACGTCGTACATTCATGTATACAGTGGTATTTCCCACAAATCACAATCTATGAAATGCGTGCTTTCGAATCAACTCTATGCTACGCACGATATTTGAATATATACCGTTCAAGTGTGATTAAACACAAAACTATTAAGAAATACAAAATAATAAGTCGAATTAAGCGATATACTGCAAAACTGCAATACATAAATGTAATTAAACTGTGGGAACGCATAAACACGATAATTAGAGCTAATATTATGACATACGTCTCGGAATAATTTCAGTTGGAGACTTAAGCGTTACTATTTTAGCGTTTAGCGTATTTCCGGTAATGAACGGTCAGTACAAAAATAGTTTAAAGTATTAAACAATAAAAGTAAAACAGGAACGAAGATAGTAAAACTAAAATAGCATATTAACTTTAATACCGCTCTAACAAAATGTTGGTTTATGCTTCTATTTACTTTTTTACAATGGAGCGGCTATGCGTTATGCTGTCTGCTTTGTCGGGTAGTTGCTGATTAGGATCAAGATAACGGTTCTAGTTGCATTGTTTAAGACATTTAAATTCTGAAATATACCTTTCTTATCTCAACAAATGTTCTTAACAAATGGTTCTTATCTTTCACCAATAAATAAAGAAGCTATTTGAACTCGATGTATTCGAGATACCTCAGTTTCCATTTCACCGCAATACAGCGGTGCGTTCGAATGATATGACAATATAGAAACAACAAACAATAATATAATGAAACAAATTACAGCCGATTCGACGTAATAAACTTAAAGGTTTTCATATCCTTGTTATCTAGACAAATAATATTATGTTGAACGAAATACGACACCCATAACTAGTAAATTAAGCTTCTTTTCAACTGCATCGTCTCCTTTTAAAAATGGTATTAACTGTAAAATGCACCTTTTGCTTTCAGTGTGTCAACACCTGCACACTATACTTCTACTCCTCTTACATTGATGCATTGTATACTATACACATGATTGAGTCGTGCTCTTGTAAAATAGGGCTTAATGTATGTGCGTAAAGTATCGTTCCAAGGATGATACTTTCCGATTTTACTGGATTTGCGTTAGAAGGAAGTCTCTTTTAAACGAAAATCTAGTCTAGGCGACAGTTTCTCCCCGATAAGCATGTGCTGATGTACGCGCATGAAATAAGACATTTGTTCTATGACTTATATGTATTCGTTCTGTATAATCTTATAATCATTAGTATTTTGGTTTTAATTTGAAATAAGAAAAGACTATTGCCAATAACTCAATGGATGTCTTAACTAGTTCCCTCAAAGGAAAAAAAAAATAAACGTCCGGAATGTGTCTTCATTCGTAAATAACATTAAATAAACGCATGAGCTTTCATAATAAAAAGGTTTGCACTAAAGTACCGCATTTAAGGTTAAACTTAGTTTGGAATTTATATATACATTGATCGCTTACCATTATTAAATGGTCGTAAAAACATCAAGATGATTAGCTTGCTGAGATGTTGTTATTTGATATAACAATCTGTTAATTGCACGAGGAATGCGGTCATATTATCAAATAATTCTAATCACATCCTTCGTAATCCTGCATCGCTTAATGTTTCTGTATATACATCGCCAAATATCTGCAAATACATGGTTTTGCATTTGCATTGTTAGTGGAAGTACAAACATTTGCAGACTCATTATAGGCCATAAACCGAACATTAAACGGACTTATACATTGTAACCCGTTTACTAGCAGTGTAAACGTATATTTTACTTGAGATGATGGTATCATACAATTTTGTCATGCAATTCCACAATGAGATAGGATCAAACACTATATTTAAATTTGTTGTTTATTCTGATACCATATCAAGATAAAAGTGATCTAACTAATGACAAGACGAAAATCCAGAAAGCATTTAGAAATGTATTGCGATTGTATCGATGCGGAATTCAAAATAATCTCTGGTCTCGTGTAGTAATATCTCCCATTAAAGCCCCATTTTGTTTGACATAGGGGCATTCACCTTGCATTCGAAGTGATTTATAGTCAATACATCAGTATAACAAAACAGGAAAATTATCAACTATTAAGCAAAAATAAAATTGCGGTAGTTGTGGTCGATTTATGATAAGATATATTATAAGAACATATGTCCCGTGCCAACGTTACTATACCTGTCGAAAATGCTTATAAATAGGACGAACAAAAACACACAAATAAAACAAATTTGAATAACTTGGCTGGTCAGCGTTTCGCACAGAATGAGCTAATTAACACGTTTATCTTTTGCACACGTTAGTACGTCGGTTGTTGCCTCAGTCTTAAGAAATGTAAATTTAAAAAAGTATACATTGAACTCCGCTTTTTTTTTACATTTTCACACTATATCACACGCCAATGTTCGTGTAGATATAAACATTTAAACTGTGCGATACATCAAGATTTGTACGTGGAATAGATTTAAACTAATATTGCATTATTTTTGGAGACGTATCATATTATTGACATTTGGAAGTTTTGTTATAGAGAGAATATCATTTCCAGTGGTCATCAGGAAATGATGCAATCGACAACGATCGATTAAAACATTAACAAGACGATATTTATGTTGCATGAATTTAGTTTTTTACAAACACTTACTAAACATGACCGCACCGGTTTGAACCCATAATGGTCACCTGACCTTGTATTGACAAGTTTGCTAGTTTCTATAATGTAAGCGTTAGGTTTTTTCATGAATACTTTTGCAGTAATTTCTATTCACACATTAATGCAATACTGACTCAATTCAAATGAGTCTTCCATTCATATTTTTCTAATTTAAGAAGAATGTCTCTGACCGATGGCAATATGTTCAAATCCGAAGACATGACAGCCAACGTATCAGAAAGTTATACAGGTGACGTCACTCAGAATCCGGTGGTAACGTTTGGCGGATGGTTTACGTCAATGCACGGCTACTACAGTCTCATCGTATGCCTGTTTGGCATTCATACGAACATCATCAACATTACCTTTCTTTCTCGTAAAGATATGCAAAATCCTACGAACGCCCTGCTGTTTTGGCTGGCAGTTGCGGATGTATTGACAATGGTGCCGTATGTGCCGTTCGTGATACATTTCTACTGTGCCTTCCATCCTTACGACTCTTCACCCGAGAAGTTAACATTTCAGTGGGTGATGTATATGTTGTTTCTAATTAACTGTGTAGCCACTACCTATACTATACCTAACTGGTTAAGCGTCTCCTAAACGGTCTTTCGATATGTGCAGTTTCGGTTAACCCAGAAAGGTACCGTAGCCAAACGTCGGTTGCATAGTACAGTTCAAAAGGTTAGTACAATGGTGTACATTGGATCAGCATTAATTCGTATACCTAATTATAAGCCGAACAAGATCGTCGAAGGAATGGATCAAAATAACAACACTTCATACCAAATGGAGGATATTAAACTTGGCACTAATGCCACACGTCCAGTAGTGATTGTGAATGTCCTTACTTATTCAATAGTCACGAAACTTAAACAATGCATACTAATGACTGTGTTCAGTGGAAGTTTATTGATGAGCTTAAATGTGCGTGGAAGGGAAAGTCGACGAAGATTATCCGTGACGTTCCCGAATTTCAGGAGAGAAACGCGACAGGCCAAAACGACACGAATGTTATTGGTTGTGTTTATACTGTTTCGACTCACAGAGTTTCCACACGGAATGCTGACTTATCAGCGCCACTGTGTCTGACTTTTACTACAGAGTATACTTACCCCTCGGGGACGTCATGGATATAATTGCCCTTATCAACACCGCCATCAATTTCTTGCTCTACTGCAATGAGCCCGCAATTCCGCACCAAATTTCTTCAAATGTATTTCAACAAGAAAACGTCGTTTAAAGATATGGAAAGAACACAGCTAACTACGTCACTTAATAGGACTACAATTACATCGGCATAAACGCGAACAATCATTTATAATATAAACGTTAATGACATAGTGATTGGGTGATATGCGACCAACAACGCGAAACGCGATAAGGATGTATGTAAATACACATTTATTCCACATGTGTTTTGACTGTTATCATATAATGACTTCATTGTGACATATTATCATTACTCATCTCATTGTTTTGTTGTTATCGCTTCGAATTGGTGCGTATGATGACATTTGTAAACGTAATGTGTTGTTAATAAAGATTACGTTTGCAAAGTACGCGTCTTCATTTAGCCCATCTGCCATTTATGTTATAAGGTTATAATGCATATCCTCGTACAATTCACCACGCCACATGTGTTATTTTCGGAATAAGAATCGGCGCGCACTTTGCTGCCTATTGCATTGTTGCATTACGTTTAATATCGTTTTCATTCAAGTGGCCAATTAATCTGACTGAATTAATTTAATGTTTGTTCATGTGCAATTGTAAAAACCACATATCCTATGATCCATGTAACATCTATATGTTAAGTAAGTCTCTATGATATCACACCATAATTATTTGAACATTATTTATTTACAGACGTACACAGCATCGGTATACATAAAATGACGCGCACAAAGCAATCAGTACATGCACTGCCTAGACTAAGACCAGTTAAATCATTTATTTAACATTCATAATAACACTGAGTACACTTCCGGTGCGCATAAACGATTTATATTTATTAATGCATAATTATGAGGTAAAAGGATAGTCTCACAGGTGTGTAATGGCTTAAAGGACTACAAAAAAACAAACAAATACCTGTATAGTACACTAGGCATAAATGGGTTAAAATACTTTAATTACTTGTCATAAGCCTTGAAACCATACATGTATAAAACGTCGGATGCACACAACTTCACTTGCATTTGGTTACGTTCTAAGAGAACACGAGTCACCCTATATCCTCCATTAAATTCAAACACACTGTGTAGTCTATATCTGGCTACATTTAATTGAACCAGTATTAGATAGATTATTATCGTACAGAATGCGCATACAAAGTGAACAGTTCTAACAATCTTTACGAATAAACACATCTAATACCGTTGTTCAAATTGTACACGTGTCCAATCAGAACAATACTAGCTTGTTATGCTAATTATCATAAGAAGTATTGTATATCCTGCGTTGTGATAACACGATATGCTTAAAAGGGTATTCACTATTTAGTACACTAAGATCATGGACACTTTGTCACAATAAAATCCTTTGGTGTCATGCAAACGTATATTTATTATGTTGAATATAACATGCATCGCCTGTTCGCTAATCTATATATAATCTATTAGTATAGTATGCATGCCGTACACATACAGTAAAGACCGACACAATATGACCTGCATTTACATCGGCAGTCGTCACATCTCAAACTGAATCAATGGCTCACATAATAGAGTCATAGCTTGTTTTACTGTGTATACACTTATTTTGAGTCGTAATGTGTTGTACTGCGTGTGTACGATAGACAATGAAACATAGACTTATTCTTTGCAAAACATCTAGCAATACGTTTACTGATTTTCAGTTGGTGTTGGCAAGTTACATGTATTCTGGAAACATTCGTTGTAAAGATAAAGGAATTATGAAACACTACACTCATTATCAGGAGAAGCATTCTTTTAATCAGCGGGAGTTTAGAATTTCTTACCTGGTTATGTTCCTGCAGTTACTTTCAAAACCTTTTTTTTAAGATCGATTTTATCAAACGGCTCAACCTGTTTAAGACACTGTCGATACCATTTCCCGGGTTGAACCAGTAATCGGTGTCTTAAGAAACGGTTTTGAAAAAGATCCCCGGGTTTGGATCTCACGCATTGGGAGGCCGCTAGGCGGACACCATATCGAATAATCAACTGCAATATTCCTTTGTCTATAGTTAGGGCATGGCACAATTTTATCTCTACTGCTCATGTTTCTGTAGTTTTGTTATGCGTATATTGTTTTAATCTTATTATAATGACTGTATGTATGTATAACATGTTGTTATTAAGCAATCAAAACAAGTGTAAAACCCGCCTACCTAAGGACCGTACTTAAAGCAATAATTATTTATTAATTAACCCAAAGTTCATGTGATTAACCATCAATAAACAGTACTTGTAAAGGCATTTGCTGACAATTTTCGGTATACGTAAATATGATAGTATGTCATAATGAATCCTTGGCTACATAACATATTGTTTAAATAACAAACACTTCTTCATTATCTTCCTGCGTTTCACCAATATCGAGTGCAACTGTTTTGTATAGCAAAATTACATTTCAGTGTTTCCGTTTTCTTTGAATTTGCTATAGCATGCGATACAACGAACAGGATCGGAGCGACGATTAGTAATTGTTTTAACATAAATTATCTAAAGTTGCCCCTATTCAGTTATAATTGATTTAAATAAACATGTTAGCATATTCATAAACTTGGCATTTATTCAAATACGTGTTTCAGCTTCCAAAAAATGATACCGTATTAAATAGCTAGTTTTCATAGTATTTGTTTTAAAATTGTATAAAATATTTCAAGTACCCATTCATTGACATGTTAAATGCCCGTCCATCTTACATGCTTTTTTATTCCAATAGTACTGAACATCGATATACTTAAGCCTACATAATCTTCGTGGTTCGGTTAGCCTTTTATGTTCTATGCACCTTATAATACAACAATAAATGTGCTTCAAGTATTGTAGTAAATACAAGCGAACATGTTAAGTTAAACACATATGGTCACGTCCAGAAATTCATAATGACTAAAGACATGCTATGATTCCTTCTATAAAGAATTATTTGATTGTTAAAGATCCTTTCTTTATTTGTTGCCATAGATGGCAGCAAAGGAACATGACATATTTTTAATAGTTTAACTTGAAAACTAAACACATCTAATGATTTTAAATTTATCAAATCCTTCCTATTTGTACGTTTACCTTTTAACATTTATTTGATTCATGTATCTACGCATCTCCTAAAGTTTGCTTCCACTAAAGCACTTACAATGCAAATTGACCCGATGATTTATGTCGTCTGCTTGTGTGGGAAGTCGCTAACTAAGTGAAAAGTTGATAATAAACCGTTTTCTGATTTGGAAATATTACCTCATTAGTGGTAACACATGGTTCCCATAGTTCACGAACTAATACCAGAAACAATTCGTACACGATAACTTAATCGACTCTGCAACGCAATTGTTAAATTTGAAAAAGACATGTTAATTGTTTAACTTCCTTAATATACAATAATTAACGACTAACAGACCAAAAGATCAATCATGTCAAGCTTGATAATATATCTTGAGTTTCAATGTCCTTCATTCGTTTTCCTATATTGAGTTAAATACGATATACTGTTATAAATTGCGTAATATGTATCTTATCGCGTACTCTGTCAGTTGATTCTGAAATCGACGGGAGTACTGTCAGATGCTTTAGATGGTGCTGAAAAGTCATAAAACCCGCAACAATGTTAATACAACCATCATTTGGTGTGTAGAAGTAATCGGCGCTGAAACCATTGCTGACCATGACAATATTGTGAGTGCTTCTCCCGAGCGATTCATATACAATAAATTTTGATAAAGAAAGTAAGTTCCACCAGTCCTATTTAGAAATGTTGAATTAATATGTCCGAGAATTGTTGATGTTGTCAGCCAGCGCATAATAAACATTAAACCCAGATTTTGAAGAAAGAAACACACGCCCTTTCAGTCCTATTCAGAAACGTTGACGGGTTATGTCCTTAAATTGTCGGACTTGCCAATATGAAAAACATTTTAACAGCGGCAAATAGTTACATACACAATAGGTATATAATAAAACAAGTCAATAATAACCATTACAAAGTTAGCTGTGCATGATTCAAAATCACACGTATTCGATTCAAGCAACAATTATTCTATGTTTTTATTAAAATTAATCCCTTTAATTGTACGTGTTATCCGAATTTCCGCTTTTGTAAAAAAAATGTATTATGTTGTATGGTGTGGTTCATTCGCCTTTCCTTCAGATGCGTTCATATTATTTAAATGCTTTTCGTCTTCTTTTTGTTGATCACCTTAGTTCGACACGCCGGCTCTCTGCGCAACGGTAGCTGCGCGCTGCAGGTCATCCTGAATTCCGTAGATCTCCCCTTGAATCTTGATCTCCTCCGCCCAGATCTGGCGCCTATGGCCCTAGTGTCCTCCGCTTCCGTAGCCTATCCCCTCGCAGCGGTACCGGGTGACCTCCGGAAGCTTTGATTGGATCCCTTTGATACATGGGGTCCACCACTCTACCAACTCGAAGGTACTACATATGCAGAGCACTAACACGCAAATATCCAATGTTGCCCATCATTGGAGTGGAAAGCGCATTTCAGCATTGGTTTGTGTACTTTTTACCGAATTGTCCTTGTTGTAGGAGACATGGCCATTAAGGGTTTAGAGCGTTTCTAGGCCGTGTTTGTTTGTCTGAGTGATTCTTCTTATACCGCTTAGCATCGAGGCGAGTAGGCTGATATATGTCTGCCCTCTGCTCTTAAAGCTTATCCGGCTTGAGAGGCCTGTCAAGAGTTGACACTCACGCTTGCATAACTCTCCGGATCTTAGAGGCACTCAAACAACAATAAGGAATGAGCCTAGTGGTAGATTGAAAATCTCATCTATTTCAGGCTACAGAGCACGACGTTTTTATTGATTACAGGTAATGGAACACCTTAATGCCAAATGTGATATCTCTGTCTATGCCGTATGATATATATAGTTAAGTTTTGCGGTCAGTTCATGATTATGACAAATTTATATATATATATTGGTATTTATGTAATGTCATCGTGTGATAGTAAACCAAGCAGGCATTATAATACACAAGATAATGAATGTAGTGTCAATGTGTATATCTTCAAGTGTTGGCCTTTGTAAAAGAGTTTGGTAGATACCTGTTTAAATTGCAGAACATCGACTGTTGATATGAACCTGATAATTAAACGTTTCCATACATATGCACATCAGTCGCTTTGACAAAGAAACAGCAAATTGCATTATAATTAATGTGTTAAATGTTCACATCACGAAAAAACATGTATTTGTAAAGGGTGGTCAAATGCTATTTGTTTAGACACAAGAAGGAATAGGTTTGTTAAAAACAATTGGTAAACATAGGTAAAATTGGAGCTCCGATGAAATTGTCAAACACGTTTACAATGTCCAAGCACGGGTCGACAAAACGTTGTGATTTACAAAATGCTTAGTTATACAACGGTATTGCACCACTGACGTATAAAGTATGGTGACAAATCAGTAACTTCTTATGATAAACCAGCAATTTATTTAGCGAGGAGTGCGTCTGATCAAATCAAATATTTGAATATCTGTAAGTAAGGCTTATTATAATTTTAGGTTGGTGCATACGTTTAGATACATTATTAAATAGCTGATACGTAATAATGATCGTTTTGTAATGGCAGAGACGTCTTGCTTTAAATCTGCATTCGCTTTCTAAGACTGTGTTCGCTACTTAGTGAACATAAACAGCTGTTATAAATTAGATTTTAGCTCGTAAAAATGACAACACGAGAACATGAAGCGTTATCCTTACATGGCATTGCCTTTGTTGCTTAATATAGTAATGTGTACACAAGTCTCTTAGTAAATATTGGAATATATTGGAAGCACGACTTTATTTCCGCTACGCATACAAGCATCAGGAAAAAATCCACATGACAACAAAGTCAAACGCGATTGGTGGCTACAAATTTCCGTCAGTTGCATAACAATTCATGAACAATATTTTATTATTCTACATGATATTTTTGAAATCATTTCATTTATCCTAATATATGCCACATGGAGAATGCCTCACAACAAACAAAGTTGCACCCGTGTGGTGGCTACGAATGTGCCTAACAATTAATGTACACTATTTTATTATACTAAATAGGAAGTTCGAAATACAATTAAACGTAAGGCAATTGGTGTGTCCTTTAATTTGCAAGAAAATATATGTATAAGTTGTAAAGTACAATATGTGTGAATCATCTACAATCATTACACACATATGCCTGCACAAAGACATAAAACACGGCATATTAGTGCAATTTCGTGCCTTTATTTGGGTGATAAATAAGTGCAGTCAACAATGAGTGCAATACTAATGATTGATTCTTCAAAACTTTATGATCGGAGGTGGCGAAAGATTGTTAATGTTTGTGTAATTATAAAAAAATGCATTTATTATACAATATTGCACAAATCCAATAGCATCTGCTATATAATTTAACAGTTTAATATTTACTGTATATTCCTTTTTCCAATACAACACTAGTAAACGATAAGAATTATCTCGTAAACATGAACTTCTAAGAAATAACTAATCAATTCATGTTTGTATCCGCGATGTTAGTTTTATGTCTGCTGGGAGCATTTTATCAGTTGCATTTCTCAGTACAACAGGAACTTTATGTCAAATCTACCAATAGCGATACAGATTTCGTCTTCATAGAGTAGATAGCATTATATATGGTGGTCACGTAAAAAAAGTTGAGGTCGCTGCCCCTCAATATAATACCGTTTCGAGTACAGTATATGTCTTATTCTTCTTCGATAGGGTGAACACGTTATTTATTTATAAACCGCATTCGTTGCAGTATTATGGTACGTGTAAATGTATTTGCTTCAGATCAAAGTTGCTTGTTTACCAATGTTCTAACACACATTCATGTTGTAGACAATAAATACAAACACTGTAAATTCTTTGCTTAAGGGCAACATAATTGAAATGCAAAAACAAAACACATATTCAAGAACTAGACTGTTATTTTATCATTACAATTGCGCATTTTTATAAGGCCTGCAACCATATTCTAGTATTGTATGCGACCTATTAAATCATATAGGATGTTGTACTTTCTATTTATACATTGTGAAATTAGTATCAACGATATGAAGGCACGCACTAAGAACATGATTAAGTATTAAAGGGACTTCTGCACAGTTGGCGATTTGGCAACTTGTTTTACACATATTAAAAAATAAATCACTGTACACAATAAAGAACAATTACACCATTGACAAAGACATATTCAGAAATACAAGTGTTTGTCGATGAGTATTCATAATTTGAAATTGATACAATTAGAAAGCGTTACCAACGCGAAAAGGTTTAATCATTTGAAATGTTTCTGTTCTTTTCGTTATGCTTCGGTTTAACATGGATAGTGCTACATCCACTAAAATGCGCATACATCAATATTTCTTGTCAGGATGATAGAGAGGTCGAATGAAAGGATTTTGACCCGTGCGATCGGGGATCCAATTACATTTAGGTCAATGTATTTTTATTTCTTAATTCTCTAAGGTTAACATTATTCAATATTTAAACTTGAGCTCTGTCGATTTGTTTAATATGTTAAGTTTATGAATTTAAAAACAATTTTGTCAAAGTATGTTCATTATTTGGCAACAAATCCCGTGAATATACTAGTATTTTCATACCATGTAGCACATCGACACGCGCTGTGTAGTTTACATTAGTGTAATACTTTTTTTCAAGTGCAAATATAAGCGAGAAAGCAACAACTATGGTTATAGAATTTAGAAAGACATTGTTAAGTTGCCAATTTACAACGAATATTTATTTGTGTGGATACAATGGAAATCCATCCATCATTTTCTTTCGGTAGTAATAAAGAATAATATAATTCGTTTTATTCGGAAGCTCCACAATGCAGTTGTCTTCAGATTTCATTAATACAATCTTGCATGTACATGTAACAAACCACTATTCGATCACACTGATCGAACTACCACTGTCGATGTAGTTTTGGCATTGACCCAAACTTGATATTTCTTGGAAATGCTATTATCAAAATATAATTCGATAAGCAATATAAATAATATTGGTACATACAAATCACATTATGCATTGTACAAAGGAATAAATATTGTGTATATATAGCAATCAGGGTGCAGGTTCAACGGGATTTTCAGGGGTTTGCACACGGGCTGGACAGAATGTGAACAGACCGTTAAAAACGTTATTTTTGCAAATATCTCAAGTTATTGTTATACATTTGCAAAACTCTTTAGTGCATAGAAAGACAGTTCGTATTGCAGTTTTTGCTGATATCTTAAGAGTTAAGAATAAATCCTTCATTACGTCTGAAATCGGTGCCAACATTTCACGTTGCGTGAAGCATTACCGTGTGCATGAATGCTGTACACAATGAATTTTTGGCCAAGAAAACAGGCTTATTAAATAAAGTTATTCTGATTTTATTTCACATTGCCATACGCAGCATAAACAACTATGAAATTCATTTAAACACTTATTTGAAAAAAAGCACCACTCACCGATGTGTTTACATCCGTAAACGTGTAATTGTGAACCCCACAAAGTTACGTGATCCTTCACCCTGACAATAGCATATCACTCCATATCGAGAGGTTCTTTTCATTGTAAAGGTGTATTTTTCTGAACTACTTAGTCCCGCAAACACGTACGTACAATAAATCCATATTTACATTCAATTATAGCAAACATATATGTTACTTATTCAGCGACACATACGTAGTATTGCCGGGAAGAGTATTGTTAAAAATAAGGAAAATATTGATTGATAAGTAAAAGATATTATACTGAAAATAAGATCTCCTTTTTCATGCAAGTACTGGATGAACAATCCGACTCAATATCTACAAATGCATAAGCGTGTTATGATATGCTGTAGTTTTAATTCTGCATTGTATAACACCTTACGGCTCATTCATAACCAGCACCTTTATAGATTCGGTTTGTGAATGTTTAATTCATGTCACTAGAATCGCACGCTCAAAATAAAGATCGAAACATATACAATATTTTGCAATTCAAGATACTTACATCCCCTTGTAAAGCAATAGGCATGGTTAAGGCGTATGCATGCAACACTATTTATTGTTCATCGTCATGTTTCACAAGGCCATAATACCTTTTATCAACCATATCAAACTACCTTCACCTCCATAACAATGTGTTCCGGAATGTACAAAGTCATTCAAGACATGCAATAGCAGACCGGTAAAACGACACAGAAATATGTTCGTTTTGTTTGCAAGAGTCGTTGGTTTATTTCTGGTATTAAATTGTGAGCACAAGTCCCGTTTTATTATGTCTGATTGTCAGGAAAACAGTATTCTGTGTACGTTACATTCTAAGCAACATAAAATGTGCACTATAAGGTACAATAAAGTAGTTTCCACACTGATTTTTTTACTATGCAGAAAAAAAATTTCTTCAGTTAATCACTGTCATGTGCGTGTTTTTATTTTTCACTTCAACCTGCAATCACGAAGGTAATAACTATTTTACGCATTGCTTCCTGTTACACGTTTGGGCAAGTCTAACAAACTTCAGGCATACAGTATGCGATTCAGATCATTTTAGACATGTGTAAACTACTGTACTTCATAATATGAATGCAACATTATTGAATACGTCTTATTGCGGAATGCGTTAAGACACGTGTATGTTTTATGTGATTAATTATTGGAAAAGTGTGTGGTCAGGCAAGTCACTTAACCGGTTTAACCTCCGGAATGCTTTGCCTTGACTGTTTAAAGATAGGGATCAATAATTAGATATTTTAATATGTGTTTTGTTGTTTTTCTTTCCAGTAGCCCATTATAATTGCTAACGATCAATACTTACTCTGCTGGAAGTATATGTTGAGTTGTATTTTTACTATGTTACATACATTTGCGAATACCATCTATAGAGCTATGAAGACATGGCATCATGCCAAACAAAGGTATTACGTTCAGATGTGTTTATACTGATAATGCAGGTACATTAAACATGCAATGACAACATGTTGTAAACATAGTCATTTGATGAAAGCGGTTTGGCGGTATTGGCTATATTTATAATGTTGTTTTGCCATCAATATTGTGATTATAAGCGACATGACATTTACAATCTTATCAATTTCAGTTTAAAGTGTGTGACGTTTTTTTCGGTTACAGGTAATATAATATAATACGATTTCGTTAGATGTGTGTATCATGTGAATGATGAAACAATTGAGGCTAATTTTCGTAAACTTGGAAGCGATTGTTAACATAGAAGGCATCATAACACGCAAGATAATACATTACGTGTCAATGCGTGTATGTGCAAGTGTCTGCATTCTCGCATACATTTATTGTTAAACTAAACATTATGCCTTTTACAGACGAGGATGTAAATGGTGTGTAAGATAGCAAGCTAAATTGCACAAAGCAACTGTTGATGTAAACTTGAAATTTAAACGTTTCCATCAGTCGGCATATTAATAGCTGTGACAGAGACGCACTACAATGCATGGTGAGTTATGCTACGTACTTAACTTTTATCAACGATGTTGTCGAAAATAGTGGTCACATTATATTGGTTCAGATATCATACGGAACAGGAACAGGTGTCTTTAAAATCTCGTTGGTACAAATATGTTAAATGTGCACTCAGATGAAGTTGATTAACATTATAAACAAAGTGTATAAGGCACATGGATGGGTTATTAATAACGTCGTGATTTACGAACCGTTTAGTTTTACAACGGTCTTGCACCACTTACTTATAACGTATGGTGACTAAAACGAACAACTACATATGATAAACATGCGACTAAAAATAATGGATTTAAAACACATATAATAGCGGTTTAATGAAATGTCGCAAAACAGCATATATGTGGAAATCAGAAATTTGATATATTTAATAAAGTCTCATTCGTATACTTGTTTGGTGCATACGTTAAGTTAGAAAGTTAAACCTCAAAATGGAATGTATTAATCATATTCAAACGTATAGAATTTATACTTACTTTACAACACATCAAGTTATATGAAAACACTATTATAATTCAAAAGCCCTAATCACTCATCAAATTAATCTTCAAAACGAAGAAAGGTAATTATATGATCTTGTTTATCTCTACATAATATAATATAATATAAAGAGAATACTAGTTCGGTGCCGAATAAAGCGAAGTTTATTTTGCGAGGCTTAGACAATCTGAAGCACGAGCCTTGAAGAATGAAGATGTTCAGGCCGAGCAAAATGAACTTGGCTTTATTCGGCACCGACCATAGTATTCGATTTATCCCATCAATATTCTATTTATCCCACATTTTTTATATTTAATTTGTTTCTTATGCAATCAAAATAGTAGTCTTAAATTGCTAAAACAATAGCAAAATCAGATTAAATTAACCGAATCTAACCTTGCGTAGTAATATTAAAATTGGTTTTTATCTTTCCGTTTTACGCCACTCGAAATAGTCCTCAAGAATTCCACGCAAAAGCAGAGTAACAAGACAAAATATCGCTATATGTTTCGATTCAAATCGAATCAGCATTCCAAATGTTACACACTCAAGTAGAACACAAAAGCTTTTGTTCAAATTGAAATTCTAGTTTCACCATTGCAATAAACAAAATAATGGCTGCCATTTTAAACTTACGTCAGGTATGATTCAGCATTTATCCCCGCCGATAAAGTAAATTTTAGTCTATAAAAGAACTCTTCTTTTTACACACTTTTTAATAACTGGCATAACAAAGTCATATATCTACTGCTTATTGTTCTACTCACTAAAGTTGTGTTAGTAATTACCATGTTTATTTTCGTCAGTTTTGTTTTGCTTTTATGGAGAGTTAAATCTTCTGCACACACAAAAAAACTAAATTGATTTCTGTATCGCCATTTGGTATAAAAAACGCTTACCTCAATGACAACTTTAATCCAATCCTAATAAAAATACAGTTGCAACAATATGTACTTCCATTTTCTGTTCTTCAATCCTTTTTTTCAACATTTATTTTAACCACACTATGTTTTAATAACGCTTGAATTTGTTCTGACCTAAAACACAATTTTCGAAACCGTACTTCTATCGACGCGAGTTATTTTATTAATATTGAAATTTAAAATTATGCATTACAACCACACAATCCGAAATACGTTTTGGGTTCGTTTTGTTTGCAAGACGGTATATTTATTTGAAAACAAATCATTCATTTCATGTATAAATAAAAACAAGTAGTTCGCCGCACGTGACAGCTTTATTTCAGCACTGCTGAAATAAAGGAAACTATATTCCACAGTGGTTTATTTCAACAATGCACGTTTGATGATCGGATAAATATATATATAAACATTAACTATGAGTTGTTAATAACATTTAGTATAGCACGCATGTAAGAATTATCCGTGACATCGTAAGACGATAAGAGAAATTAGATGATTAATTAACTGTATTTTAATAATGTCCATTACGTTATTACCAAGACATCGTGGTTGGTATCTGAATTTGATTTCAAAGATTGTGTATGCCACTTATTGTCCAAAGACGGATGTGAATACATATGTAACAAGTTAGATGAAAATCGTGATAACGGCATAATGAGAATATGAAATGCTTAACTAACACTTCCTTGTTTTTGTTAGGGCACAAGATACTGTGTAACGCGAGCCTCTTGGTAAATTATTGGACAGCACAACTTTATGTATCGTTGCAAAAAAAAAGACGTCATTGGGAATGCCAACACTGACAACACAGCTGCGCCCGTCATTTAACTGTCTGAAACAGTCGCACGTGTTTGGTGGCCACGAATTTACGTCAGTTGCATAAACACTCATGAACAATACCTTATTTTCCTACAAGGAAATTTAAAAATACATAAAAACGTAAGCCATTTCCTTTTTCCGTATATATGCAAGTAAATATGTTTATCAGTTTTAAAATATAAACAATCTTCATAATATTATCGATACATATATTTTTACCAACTAAATGTATCAAGGAAACTGATATACTGTGCAATTGCGTGACCATATTATGTGGATGACAAATAAGAGCACTCTACTCGGAATGATATGCTGATGTTAAAAGTTTCACAATCTACAACTTAGGGATGGTAAATAATTGCATACAGCTCGAGAGCAAAACACAAACCATGTTAGTGTGCACATACTATTTACCATGTTTGTGTAATAATAATTTCAACAATCTAATTATATATGCTCTTAATGTGAACGGTTTCTATAATATTTGCTGAATATTTATTCGTGTTACACATTCAGTGGCAGCGATAAGGAAGAAATGTCTCGTTGGTTAGACCTTCTAAGAAACAAATAAACAAGTACAAAACCGCGATGTTATTGTTATGCCGGCTGGAAGCGTGCACTCACATATTTATTACGCAATAAAACCGGAGCTTTATGACTGCTGTGTCAGAACAGATAAAGCCCGTATCTTCATGGAGATAAAAATATAAAATATTGGCGTAAAATATTGTGGTCACATAAAAATAGATTGAGGTCGCTGCCCCTCAATATAATACCGTTTCGACAGGTTTATCTTGTAGTTCTATATATGTCGTATAATTCTTCAACATTGTAAATAGAGTGTCTAATAATGAGACCACGACCTTATTTACCACGTTTAAGTTATCCCTGGTTGTGTGTTGTGATTAAATTATTTAAAAGAACGGAACGTTTTAATCACGAGAAACACCCTTAATACATGGAAATCTTTTACACTATATTTATTATTATATCTCGTAATATCGAATATACAGGGTAGGTTTGTGTTTCATCGAGTGTTTGCCATAAGTGTAGATATTGCAAGGTTAAAGCTGCTGTCATGTTAGAATGAACATGTACTAGCCAGTTTCCTAAGTATGTGAGCAAGAAATAATCAAATTGTTAATTGCTGATACATCTGTTTATAATAATTTCTATTTTAATATTTTCACGTATAATATATATGCAACCACTTCCTTTTTATAGTCTATCATTTGCGTGTTATTACAATACTAGGCAAATATGTTTGCTGCAGATGCTGGCCATTACACTTATATGATACGAATGTATACAACATTCTTGAAATGAATTGCACATGTAAAAAACTCTTTATGTGTTGACTATGTTCCGGGGATTTGTTTTCTGTATACAGTCTTTATACAGTGTTTTATATATATATATATAATTACTAGTTCAGTATATAGCGTTACATGTTGTGCAACATTGTAAATCATACTTCTATTTTTTAGGTATAGCGTATACAATGTCTTAAAGAAAAAACTTACCATTGCTGAAGTCGTATTCATATATGGTATTTAAAAACATTCATGACGAAAACGATTGGGTCACAATGCTATAATGTTATTGTAACAATTCGGTAACACGGGTTTTAATAATTATAGTGTTATTTGTAAGTGGTACGCTGTGTCTTTGTTGTCATATTGTAGGTTCCTTCTAAAGTTATTTGTGAGTTTTCTTATAAGCACTCAATTATTTGCATTGGCCGTTTTAAGACGTTTACCCACAATTCAATTAGTTTTTGGATTTACTGTTTCCGAAAGCTCATGTTTTAAACTGTGCTTGTACCTTTTATACCAACATGTCCATTGGATAAGAATGCAGCACACATGTGCCACAAATATGAGGATGCAGCGTTGTTATCCTTAGTTTATTAATGACGAGGCTCTAAAATATACAATGTATGTCATTGCAGAAAAGTGCTGACTTGGAATTTACATAACTTTATGTTTGTTTTAGTGTCAATGGTATCATGCACGTACTTGCAATATTTCATCACAATGGTCATTTTCAGGTTCAATGGAACACAATTTGTTCGTTTAAATGTCTTAATAATTCGTGAAATATTTATGATTGCCCAATACTTTGTCTGATTGGTTTTTTTTTAAAATATGCTATGACATGTATCTTCGTTTTCACACACGTTCATGCTAATCGAACTAGATTATAAAAAAAACGAAACACACGCTATAAAATAATTCTCAACTATGACATTACAAATACACACTATACCTATTTTTTCTTGGAACAGTTTTGTTAAAAAGAGAGACAATTTTAAAGACGAAAATGCTATCACGGTTAATTAGAAATAAATTAAATAATTATAAACAACGTTGACATTTAAATTAGTACGCGCTTTGACAAGTCGTTGTTGAAGTAAGCAAGCCCACTTCACATTATGTATGCAATATATATATTGTGTCCCTTGTTCTGTTCTGGTTAAAATGATCATATATAGTTTGACCACTACGTAATATAAGTATTGGCATATGCATGATACTTGGTCCATCAACTTAGGGTGAAGAACAACATTTACACATTACTCTTCTTTTTATTTTGAAAACTTATTTGTACAACCATTTTACTTAACGCCAAATTTCGTAAACATGCTAGGTCAACATATATTCACATTTTAATGTTTAGATTGGAAAACCGCCAAATAATGCGTTACCATCAACTTTTCGGACAGCACAAGTAAGACAACTACCATATATATTTACTTATTATTGAAATTGCGGTCTTTAATACTATACATCGTATGATGATTACATAGGCATGCTTTATATAATCGTTATTTTGATTTATTTGTCTCTAAGTATTCCGACTTATTTTGCAAAAACGTGAAATTGAACATACCGAATTAATCATTGAACAGCTCGAGACATGTATATAAATGCCAGTGTAACGGTGTGCCATATGTCAACAAGTACCTGTGTTTGATTTAACATTGAATGGTATATACATTTTAAATAGAGTATTCATATGTATAACGTGTAAAGTGTCCTATTATTTGCCACACAAATGCTGATTTAATGTGTCCGATTATTGTTGGTGTTGTCAAACTGCGAAAGAATACACACACCCTTTCGATCCCTAAGGAAAGTTGATAGGTTATGTCCTTTAATTGTCGAAGGTGCCCACATGAAAACAAATAAAACAGCAGCAAATAGTTGCATACCCAATTGGTATCTAATTATTACAAAGCTAGCTGTGCGTGATTTTAAATGACAGTTATTGGATTCAAGGCACATCTATGCTTTCTATATGTATTTAAATCCATCACTTTCATGGTGCATGTTATTTAAATTTCCGCTTTTAGAAAATATGTATTATGTTGTTTGTTGTTGTTTGTTTGCCTTTAGTAGTGTGCATATTCTTTAAAGCCATGTCTGCCTTTACTTGTCGATTACTCAGATGGGCACGCTGGCTTTCTGCGTAAAAGGTCATCCCGCGCTGCAGATCATCCTTTATTCTGTAGAAATTCTCTTGGATCCTGATCTTATCCGCCCAGATCTTTTGCCTGAGGCCGTCGTGCCCTAAACCTTCGTTACCTGGCTCCTCGCCGCGGGTTGGGATGACTTTCGGTAACTTGGATTGGATCCCTTAGAGACATGAAGTTCGATACTCTTCCATCTCGAGGGAACTACACATGCAATACACCAACACGCAAACAAAGACCCACTGTTGTTAACATACGCGCATTGCAACATCGGTGTGCGCACTTTTGACTAGTGCATCCGTCTTCAGCAGTAGTTTATTTTCCGAAATGTCCTTGTCGTAGGAGACTTACAAACCAAGGGTTTATTGTTTTTCCCGGCCTTTTTCTGTCTTAATTATCCTTTTATACCGCTTAGTGTTGTTGCGTGGTGTCCGATATTTGTCTGCCCCCTGCTTTTCAACCTTGCCATCTTGAGAATCCCTGTCCGGAGTTGACACCCCCGCTGGAATAACTCTCTGGGTCTTACAGGCACTCAAACACATTAAGAAATGAGCCTTGTGTTATATTTTCAAATCTCATCTATTTCAGGCTACAGAGCGTTTTTGTTGATTACATGTAATGGAACACCTCAATGACAAATATGATATCTTTGTCTGTGCTATATTCTACGAATAGTTAAGTGTTGAGGTTAGTCCATGATTAAGGCAAAAAATATACATACGTTTTTGCATACATGGAATGTCATCGTGTGTTAGTAAACCAAGAAGGAACATTAACTAGCAAAATAATGAATGTAGTGTTAATGTGTATAGCTTCAAGTGTGGGCCATCGTGCAAGTGTTTGGTAGATATATATTTAAATTGCAGAACATCTACTGTTGATATGAAGCTGATAATTAAACGTGTCCATATATATGCGCATACGTCGCTTGACAGAGAAACAGCAAATTGCACTATAATTAACGTTTAAAATGTTCACATCGCGAACAAAACACTTATATGTAAAGAGTGGTCAAATTCTATTTGTTTAGACACAAGAAACTCAGATAGAGTTGTCAAACACGTATACAATGTCCAAGGATGGGTCGATAAAACGTCGTGATTTACAAAATGCTTAGATACATGTATACAACGGTTTTGCAGCACTGACGTAAAAAGTATGGTGACAAAACAGTAACTTCTTATTTATTTTTCAAAGGAGCGCGTCTGATCAAATCAAATATTTGAATATCTGTAAGTAAGGCTTATTATAATTTAAGGTTGGTGCATACGTTAAATGATTAAATAGCTAATATGTACTCATGATCGTTGCGTAATGGCAGAGACGTCTTGGTTTAAATTTGCATTCGCTTTCTAAGACTGTGTTCGCTACTAAGTGTACAAAAACAGCTGTTATAAATCAGATTTTAGCTCTTCAAACTGACAACACGAGAACGTTAAGCGTTACCCTTACACGCCATTGCCTTTGTTGCTTAATATGATAGTGTTTTACGCAAGTCTCTTGATAAATATTGGAAAATATTGGAAAGCACGAATTTATTTTCGCTATGCATAAAAGCATCAGGAAACTTCTCTCATGACAACGAAGTCACACGCGATTTGTGGTTACAAATATACGTCAGTTGCATAACAATTGATAACAGGTATGTTTCCTAATATTTGTGTCATGGAGAATGCCTCACAAAAACAAAGTCGCGCGCGTTTGGTGGCTACGAATCTGCCTAACAATTCAAGTCCAATATGTTATTATGCTAAGTGGGACGCTTGAAATACATGTAAGCGAAAGCAAACTCGTCTTTCCTTATATTTGCAAGAAAATATATTTATAAGTTTAAACATACAATACGTGCGAAAAATCTAACATCATTATATAGATTTGCCTGCACTAATCACAAAGGTGGTGTCGTGTTTCTCTGTCATAAAAGTATCGGTAAATTATTTTTCCAGGCTAAATGTGTCCATGATTTTATTGTTTAACAATTCAGACGTCCACACAATATTACCAGTTAAATCTACAATAATCCATTATTTGCTAGGGGATTTATATACATGTGCTTACTAAAAGTACATCATCAGCGGTGCCACATGCAAACTTAATCGAATAACACATTTTCTTTTAAAATTTTCCTACAACACCAAGTTGAATATGTTCAAAATATTTACGTATGCTTTCAATAAAATGGCATATTATTGCAATTGCGTGCACTAATGTGCGTGATAAATAAGTGCAATCTACTATGATTGAAATACTGGTGATAAATTTGTTTTACCTGTATGACCGGGTGCAGCGACTACCTGCAGGCAGCACTTTGCCACTGGAAACAAAATCTTGTTTTGCAAATCAGATTTGTAATGTTTGTGTAATTATATAAACATGCATGTTTAATAAAATATTTCACCAATCCCATAATGTATGCTATAAAAGTTAACAGTTTAATATTAACTGTTTATTTCTTATTCCAATACCACAATAGGAAACGGTAAGGAAGGCATGTCTCGTACAAATGACCTTCTAGGAAATAACTAATCAATTCATTTTAGTAGCCTCGAGTCCTCGATGCTAGTTTTATGTCTTCCGATAGCACGTAATCAGTTGTATGTCTCAATACATCCGGAACTATATGTCAAATCGACCAATAGCGATAAAGACGCCGTCTTCATAGAGAAGATATCATAACATATAGTGGTCACGTAGAAAAAGTTTCCTTGTAGTTGTACATTAAATGTATATTTTTCTTCGATAGTGAGAATATGTTGTTTAATTATAAGAACTCGACTTAATGTCGAGAAAATCACGCCCCGTACCAATCGTTATTATTTTAATACAATCGCACTGAAGGCTTAAATTGATCGGCATTGTTTATGGAATAATCTAGACTTTGCTACGTACGGGTCATTGAACTCGCAGATGTTAGATCAATAAGTCATATTCGAAAATATTGAGTACAGCTTGTAAAACAATGATTCCAAAACTTCCAATTCCTAACGATTGTATGCAGTGATAGTAGTGAAGACACAAACAAAAAAATATTTGTATAACAGTTTTTCAATCAGATGTGAACTACTCTAAATAGGCGTCACCAGTACACAGAAAAACATAAAAGGCCACAAGTGATGAACATGTTATAATTTTGGTCAAGTCAAGAAATAAATTGAACGTCAAAAAATACGATGCTAAATGCACAATACATGTTACAACATGAACCACTGAGCTATAAAGGAGTCAGAACCATTGTAATGTCAAACTCGATTGGCATCACTATCCTCGGATTGACAATACCTTTGTTCGCCTTTTATAAAGTGTTATATTTAAATAACTACGACTTTCTTTGTAACGTATAGATATTTTTCCGAATATGTACTTATTTTATCGAAAAGAAGAACACATTAAGATAGATTGTATTGTACACACTCGATTCACGAAAATGAAACATTTGTGTTATTGTCAAAGGATATAATTTACTAAACATATAAGGCGTATTTTATTTGCTCACTATCAATTTAAAACTATTGCCTTCGTGAGTTTCAAAATTGCAAACACGGAAATAAAACTGTCTCAACACAAATAGCCTGACACCACACAAGCTCGTTCAATTATTTTCTGGTAAAACTGAGCATGTTGACATGTTTTTGGCAATGTTTCCAACTGTATATGGAGTATGCAATCGCGAAACATTGTCTTTATAATTGCCCATGAAGGGTAAGAATCCAAACATGTATTCGAATACAATACGCATATTGATGCGTTCAACACAATCCCATATGAGTAACGTACATAGAGAATAATACGTTGGTTAGGTGGATGGAGAATGGTTATCTGGCAAGGCGGATGAACCAGATAACCATTCTACACCAACCTATTATTCTATATATCATGTCACATTCACAACATTTAAAATTATACCTTTAACACATTTTATCAAAGACAAATGATTTATTTACAAAATATTTATTTGTTTATAACATCGTTTATCCTGTCACATGCCTTAAACTCAGCCTAATAATCAGGTAACCTAATAACCCAACAGTTATAAGGCTATTTGACCACGTGACCTCGAATATCAATCAGTCGCTCTCCGGTGACGGACTTCTTTGTTCTATTAATAAAATACCAAATACATGTAAAGTACTAATACCTTTGATTTTTTTTAGACGCATCACGATATTTAACGTGTATATTACATATCATACTATTTTGTTTCTTCTTTAACATATATATCCGAACCAGCTTTCCGTATTTTATTTCCATCACTTGATTACGCAAGTTATGACGTATCTCGTGTGACGTCTTTTCGGTGACGAAACATTTTGGGACAAGATTATAGACATGGTGGTATGTTAACAGTAAAATATTTGTTTAAAGCATCGAACGAATCCAAAACGTATTAAGGATTGTGTGTTTGTCATGCATAACACCTTTAAGAACAGACACTGGAAGTGTATATCGTTGTTACTTTATTGTTATTAGCATTGGATTAAAGTTGTCATTGAGGTAAGCGTGTCGTTTATACTAAAGTTAGTTTTTTATGACTCCTGTCAAAGCTTAAAGCTTAAATAATGGCATTAATCTATTCTACAGCACAGTTTCAGCTGCAATCGATATTTTAATTATCCAAATAATGTGGTACGTCTAATTATAATTATTTCTGATTATTTTCAATTATGGCTCAATTTCATTAATATCCGTTGACTTACACTGAATGTGCACACCATTTTGTTCAATTGAATGTTCAAATGAAATTGAGTTTTTGTTTTGCTGTTGCATACTTTTTTTCAAATTATAACAATAAAAATATCACATTCTCGATTGTCTTTTAATTTCTTCTCATATTTTCAATAGGAAGTATTAAAAGGAACGGTTTAATTTGGAACTAATTTTTACGTGCCACACTCGGTAGTTATTCGGTCGTTAGAAATGTTGCGTACATGTAGGAGGCACGACCAGAATTATTATTTTGTTAAGTCAATAAACCATTTGTCTTTGATAAAATGTGTAAAAGGTATAATTCAAAATGTTGTTAATGTGACATGATACAAAAAAGTAAAGGTTGGTGACGTGGATGGAGAATGGGTACATGTATATGGCTCGTCGGAGGATCTTATCGGGTAAGCCGAATTCCTCCGCCTTGCCAGCTAACCATTCTCCATTCACATCACCAACCTATTATTCTATATATACCATATTTGTATTTAAAATCACATTACTATTTTACAAACATACATTTCTCACTAGTATTATGCAACAATTAAACGATCAGATAGCATGTATTTATTAAATTGCCCGTGTATTATAGTACCTTTTAGATTTATTACCTATTATATGTTCTGTTTACTAAACCAGAGCATTTTGAATGAGTATAACATGTTACGTAACATAGCAGCGCTGAGAATGTGTATGGCGGCATTTTATCTGGTATCTTTCAACGCAATTGTAAAACAATTAATTGCCTCGAATAACGTCTCATTCGTGCGTATTTCCCATCCTTTCACTAATTGTGTAGTTCATATCAAGGGAAAACTATTACGTCATAGTAGCTCGTTCATTCTCAAGGGAGCATTAAAATACAGGAGACTTAGAGTGCAATAACATTAATAATTTATTAAAGTGTCTATAGTAACTAATGTAAATGAATCGTAAATCAGTTGTATTAATTATATTAATAATTCAGAAAATTAGTATTGATATGATCGTGTTATATTATAAACCTATTATGGTATTGGTACAAACTCAACTGTTAATAACAAGAACATGTTTGTGGCCGAGGTTCTTTTTTTATGTTTTTATGTGGCTTTTTGCGTGCTGTAAAGTATAATAAATACATAATATAAAATTATATTTAACATATAGCTATGTGCTGCTCACGAAGTTCTTTGTTGCTTGGACTTTAAGTGTCACATTTGAATTAATAGTGTTTAGATGCTCGTTATTTGACCAAAATATCACCGACCTTGATAGTCATGCAGTAACTGCTAAATTGTATGTTCGAGTCCGTTCTCAATACAACTTACGAACGTTATGCCGGTGGACGCGTATGCTACATCGAATTCAACAAAAACAACTATTTCAGTAAAATGAACAACCGCTTAATGAAGGAAATAAAAGGTTGTTAAGTGAGTTGAACTTCCACAGTTATTGATTTTCAGTAGGATATTGCCGCCTGCATCATCAGTAAGATGTTAGAGCAATATCCGATCCAGCACGGCCGATATCTTTATAACGTGTCATTGTCCTCAGTGTGTCCTATTATTGCAAGCAATGTGTGCAAGGTTTACCATTATTCGAACTAGGCCATTCAAAGTGCAATAACATATGTATATGCGACGGATTTACACACGTATAATTACACAGAAAATCACGATAAAAGAAATAATACAAATAATTTAGACGCGATTATTTGACTGTTAAATGATTGTATAATTACAGCTATTATATGCAACCAGCAATCGCGCAGTCTGGCCAGGAGCTACGCTGTCCGCTATACAGTCACGCAAGGTTTCGTGGCCTCATAAGCGGCAAATGCAGGTCCTAACCCGACTGCCCGTTTACGCAGCCTGGTCTGGATCTACGCTTGCCGCATATGTCATAAGATCCATGTTTGCATTAAATGGTTCATACATGACTATTTTTCCATGTGGCACCTACTGTCTTTGTAAATAATGCCTCTCCGTGTTGAAATCTTATCGTGAGTTACCATAACACGCAGCTAAGGAGACGATATAAATATAAAAACAAAAACACAAGAAATAAAACATTGTGACCGACTTACGTAAGCATAAATACAAATGTTTATATTTACCATAAGTATAATCGTCATATTAAATTTGCCATAGTCATGCAACATAATATATGAAGACAATATACCATTCGCTGCAAGGATGCATATAATTTACCTAATATATAACATTGTTTGCAGCCCTTCGACTTCATTTTTTTTTATCCAATTCACTGAATACAACATGTATTATTACAATCCTACTAACCGCATTTGATGCAGTATTAAGCTTCGTGTACCTGTATTTTCTTCACATCAAAATTGTTGTTTTGTACAAATGTGCTAACACACATAAATGCTGTGGACATCACATACACACACTATACATCCTTTTCTTAACGGCTACGATATGTTTATGCATACAACCCACATATGTAAGCACAATACTGTTTTGTATATCATTTAAGTTAATCGGAGAGGGTATTGTACTTTCGAATTATAAATTGTGAAATTTAGTATTAACGAAATGAATGCGTCCACTTAGAAGTGATTAAGTATTAAAGGGATTTCTTCATACTTTGGAAGTATGGCAATTTTCAATCTTCTTTACATAGGTTAAACAAAACAAACAGTGTACAAAATAAAGAACAATAACACAATGTACAAAGACATATTCTGAAAAAAAGTGCTTGATGATGGGTATTCATCCTTTGAAAATTAAACAATTATAACGCGTTGCAGAAGCAAAACGATTGAATAATTTGGAATGTTTCTGTTCCTTTCGTCATGCTTTATTTTAACACGGAGATGGATTTCATACACTTCAACTCGAATCCATCAACAGTTCTGTCAGGATGATCGAGATGTCAAAGTAAAAGAAGTTGATATAGCGACCCGGGATCGAATCAAATTTAGTTCAGCTTGTTTTAATTGCTCTACCTGCCAAGGTTAACCTTATTCGTATTTGTTTTTACTTAAACTATTTTGTTTTGTTTAATATGTTAAGTTAATTAATTTTTAAAGAATCTTGTCAAAAATGTCCATTATCTGTGAACAAGTCCCGTTGATATACAAGGTTATTCATACCATGTTCCACATCGACACGCGCTGTGTAGTTTAGATTAGTGTAATGGTGCTAAACGTGATTTCTAGAATATTTATAAGAGAAGTCTAGGATAATATAATATAAAAGGACATTATTAAGTTGCTACTTTTCGACGCATTATGTGGATATAATAGGTATTCATCCATCATAATTCTGAACTGATATGGAATACTGTAATTGATCATATTGGGAGGCTTTCCAGAGCAGTTATATTCGGATATTATTTATACCATCTCACATGTAATATAACATATATTCATTTAATCGTATGAAATTCAAAATATTCTCTAATCTCTTGTGTTTAAATATATTGCTGCAAGCTCAACTTTGATAACAATTTGTGATATGAAGTCATTATTCATGTTTGGCATAATGGATTAAGCAAATCAGTTCGTTCAGTTTGAGCAGTCTTTTCCACTTTATTACAGAGTGTGCCATTATTTCTCAAGGAAAACGCGGTTTATATCCCATTAAAGCCCCATTATGGGTGAAAAAGGGGCATTCCCTTGTATTTGAAGTGATTTATAGTCATAAAATACATCAGTATGACAAAACAGGGAAATTATCAACAATTATGCAATACAAAATCGCGGTAGTTCTGAATGATTCATGATAAGGCATACTCATAACATATGGTTCGTGCGAAAGTTTCTATAACTGTCGAAAATGCTGATTAAAAGAACGAACGAAAGAACACACATAAATATAATCCGCGAAAAAAAAACTTGGCTTATCAGCGTTTCGCACAGAATGGGCTTATTAACACGTTTATCTTTCGCAGATGTTAGTATGTCGGATGTTGCCTTAGTCTTAACTATTGTAAATAAAAATATATTATGAACTGAGATCCGCTATTGTTTACAATTTCACACTGAATTACACGCAGATGTTCGTGGAGATCAAACAATTCAAAATGTGCGATACATCAGAATGTGTACGTGGAATTGTTAAAAAATAATATAGGAATTAGAAATGTTTGTTGCATGCATATAGTGTTTTGCACACACGCACTACCGATGACCGCATCGCTTTGCACTCATCGTGGTCACCTGACCGTCTATTGTGAAAATTGTGAAAAGTTTACTATTAAATAAAATGTAAGCGTTAGGTGTTTTTATGAATACTTTTTCAGTTATTTCTATTCACACATTCAATTTATACTGACTCAATGCACACTAGTATTTCATGAATATTTTTTTTTTTTATGACGAATGTCTCTTACCGATGGCAATATGTTTAATTCCAAAAACATGGCAGCTAACGTAACAGAAGGTTATACAATTGACGTCACTTAGAACGCGGTGGTAACGTTTGGCGGATGGTTTACGTCAATTCACGGGTACTCAAGTCTCACCGTATGCCTGTTTTTCATTCCTACGAACATGATCAACATCACAGTTCTTTCTCGTAAAGACAGGAGGAATCCTACGAAGCCCTTCTGTGCTGGCTGGCAGTTTCGGTTTGTTGACAATGGTACCTATGCGTTTGTGATACACTTACTCTTTGTCTTCGATCCATACGACTCCTCACCCGAGAAGTTACCATTTCGTTGGGTGATGGATATGTTGTTTCTCATTTACTTTGTAGCCACTACCCATACTATATATAATTGGTTAGGCGTCTCATTAGCGGTCTTTTGATATGTGCAGCTTCGGTCAACCCAGAAAGATACCGTATACAAACGTCGGTAAAAGATCGTCGAAGGAAAAGATCAAAATAACAACACTTTTAAACAAAATGAGGATATTAAACTTGGCACTAATTCCACACGTCCGATAGTGCTGGTGAATGTTCTTACATATTCAATTATCACGAAACTTATACCGTGCATACTCATTACTGTGTTTAGGTGAAGTTTGATGATTAGCTTTAATGTGCGTGGAAGGGAACGACGGCGAAGAATATCTGTGACGTCCATGAATTTCAGGAGAGAAACTCGACAGGCCAAAACGACACGAATGTTATTGGTTGTGATTATACTGTTTATACTCACAGAGTTTCTAACCGGAATGCTGATCCTTATCAGCGCCACAGTGCCTGACTTTTACTACAGAGTATACTTACCCCTTGGGGACCTCATGAATATAATTGCCCTGATCAACAACGCATTTTACTGTTTGCTTTACTGCATCATGAGCACGCAATTCCACACCAAATGTTTGCAAATGTGTTTCAACAAGAAAACTTCGTTTAAAGATATTGAAAGAACACAGCTCACTCAATCCCTGAGTAGGACGACAATCACGTCTGCATAAACGCGAAATGTTAGAACAATCATGCATAATATAAACATGTTTACGATATAGTACAGTGACACTGAGGTTAAGGAATTCTGATATAACTTAGTGGTGGGGCGATGTGCGAAAAACAACGCTCAAAGCGATATGTATATATGCAAATGAACATTTATTTCACCAGTGTTGTGACTGTAATCATATAATAACTTCAGTGTGATATATTTTCATTACTCCTCTTATTGTTATGTTGTTATCGCTTCAAGATGGTGCGTATGATGACATTTGTATACGTAATGTGTGGTTAATAAAGATTACTTTTGCAACGTGCGTGTCTTCTTAAAGTCCAACTGGCATTACTGTTTTATGTTTACAATGCATATTGTCGTCAAAAATAACTGCGAAAAATGTGTTCGTGATTATTACTGAAAATGTGCGCGCACATAATTCATTTGATATCTCATAATTAGGTAATAACAGCTTTCTAACGTTATAAATCATATCTAAAATTGGACACATTTAAAAGTAAAAGTAATTGACAATTTCACAAGCTTGTGAAAATGTTACTAGAGTGACATTGTTTTAATGCGACACACATTGAACCTTGTAATTGCATTAGTTATATGAGAATGCCTCTCAAGGGTCATATGTTATCAGTGAACTGAGTATCAGAGCATATATTTGATGAACCAATTTATAATGCATCAACATTATAGCTTAACATTACATTCCTTTGAGACCGTACATGCAATACTGTTCAACAACGTTCAATCACTTAAGGGACTTGTTCATAGATTTTTGAAAATTTGAAAAGAAAATCATTACATGTATTTACTAAGATTCTTTAATATGTTGAGCAATCTAAATAATGTTGATTAAAAGAAAAGACGTTAAATACAAATTGTTGCTTTAAACAATATTGAAATTCGAGATGTTTGGGAAAACAATTTAACTCGTTGCCGCTGGGTCATCAATTCTTTAAAACATGCTCAACAGTTTGCTTAGTCAATAGTGTTATTGCGTTTTTTTAAGTATAATGTGAACATTTTGGTTTTAATCACAAACTAGTTTGTCAAACGTTGTGACTTTATCAGTCTGCGAACAAAAGCAGTTTTGTGTTTCTTTTAATTGTTTGATCACACACATTAATCGACTGTTGTTGTGTTTTAAAAAATTCAAAAAGTTCAATTAAAAGACAATGTTTCTCTATCTACATTATTATGAATTGGTGTAACTTTTACTTTATATAAATTGACATGAGTTCCGAATACGACTCACTGCGAATTGCGGTTGATTTTATAAATGTGATTATCTATGTCTGCGTAGATTTAATATATAACACCACATACATGTAACGTAAATTATAATATTTCAAGTTAATAAACATATCTTTTCGTACAAACACAAATTACGAGCATACTAGTATATCGCTGTAAATACATCGAGTTTATCTATAAACGGCCCTGTCAATTGCATATGGAAATGCATAAAAATGATTGACTTATAACTACAAACATGAACACGCAAAATGTTTACATGTATTATGACAAACAAATCAACAACAAATAGTACAACGTTTCTACGTAAATTATGACTTGTTCCACATATTACTTTAAAATGCATGCAATTCTTTGTTTCAAATATATGAAGTGGAACGAATGTCAAAATTGTTCATATTTGATAACGTTTTGAATATTCTAAGTTCTATGCATGTATTGCTTATTTAATCTTATTCAGATTGTTAATTCGTTTTAAACTGCTTAAATGATAATCGGTTACATTTACTCTGAAGTTCACTTTATAAATAGCATCATGACGCAATGTCTGGTCGTCTAAAGCAACACTTATTATGTAAATAGAATCAGAAGTCCCCATTTATGTTTGTCTATGACCACAGTAGTTACCTATTTTAAAGCACTTACCCGAGCTAGTCCGTGGTCTAGTAGAAATACTCTGGAACCAGCACTAAGGGGTCGATGTTCGATCGCTCGTTTAACCCTGGCCACATAGTTCGTATTTCGTTCGTCGAAAAGACATGAACATGAGGTGTAGTGCTATAGTTGCTTAAACTGACATTAACAAAGAACCCAGGCTACCTCGTCTCTGGAACGTCTTTGTCGAATTAAGCTATATACTGCACAACTGTAATACGTACATGTAAATAATTTGATGTAAATTAAAGCTAGTATTAGATTAATAAGTTTCGACGTACTTTCATTAGAGGCATTTTGCGTTGAGCGTTAAGCATATCACCGTTAAGAATTAAGAATTTGACAAAAAGCGGTTTTCAACAAAAAGTTAAATAGAAATAAATTAAACTAACAACACCATTTAAAAGTGATTCGTTAAATAAAAATGCCATATCAACAATACTCTTAATAATGCAAGTTTATAAAAAAAATATAAAATAGAAACAAAGTTAGTAAAATTGAAATAACAATTTACCTTAACGACTCTCTATGCCAATTTGGGGTCATGTGCGTATTTACAGGTTTAGGTTAACAATTGAATGGCTATGATGTATTCTGTCTGCTTTGGTTGGTAGTTGCTGATTATAATCACGTTAACTGTTCAAGCTGCACAGTTTAAAGTTTTTGCATTCTTAAATATTACTTTCTAACCTCGGAAACAAATGGTTCCAACTTCTCACGAATAATTTTGGAAACGGTTCGTACTCAATGCTTTCGAGATACCTATGATCATAAGGAGATAAACAAACAATAATTTCATGAAACAAATAACAGTTCATTTGCGCACCATATAACATGTGTTAATATCCTTTACATTTACTAAAATATATATTTTTTAATGAAATGCGAAACCCATTACTATTAGATTGAACTACTTTTAACGGCATCGATGTCTTGTTTAAAAAGGTGTTTAATGTTAAGTGTGTTTTTGCCTTCAGTGTGTCAACACTGACTCTACTTTTAGTTTTGTTATAACATCTACATACGTAAAGTAAAGTCTCAAGTCTCGTTACCATTTTAATAAGCGCGGCTAATTTGTATTCTTACGCGGTAATATGTTATTAAGGGTCTAATATCAAATACCTCTTGCATATTACTCCATATTTTGTGTTCAGTAGTTCACTCAAAAGTCACAAAACAACACACGTCCGAAATTGGTCCGAATTAAAATATTCTTACAAAAACATACACTTTAGACAGCAAGTGTATTAATCGAAAACAAAACTATTTCTAAAATACGGACGTTAAGGTTACACTCACTTAGATATGTATGCTTAAATTGATCACTTATCATGATAAAAGTGTCGTTAACACTAAAAGTCGATAATCTTGCTGATGTGTGGCGCTTTGATATATCAGTATGTTAATTTCTTGATAATTGCTGTCCTAATATAACATAATGATAAACATATCGTGTTTTGTGCTGTATAGCTAAATGTTATTGTATATAAATTGTCAAATCTCTTCAAATATATGGTTTTGCAGTTGCATTGTTAATTGTTTTACGCACATTAACACACCCATTAGAGGCCATAAACCGTACATTTAACGGCATTATACATGGTAACCCGTCTATTAACAGTGTAGACGTATATTTTTCTTGACATGATGGTATCATGCAATTAGGTGATTGACTTCCATAATAAGATAGGATCAGGCGCTATATGTAAATGTTTAGTTTTTTTCTTATACAATTATAAGATAAAGGGGATCTAATCTATGACCAGACGAAAAACCAGAATGCATTTATAAATCTTTTTCGATTAAATCGTTACGGAATTCAACATTTTATCTTATCTCGTGTGTTTACATATATAGCAGCATGATCTACTTTGATAACGTTGGTAATACGTTGTCATTATTCATGTTTGGCATTATGGTTTGAGCAAATCAGTGGGTTCAGGTTATTCAATCTTGTCTGCTTTATTACAGAGTGTGCCATTCTTTCTCAAGGAAAACGCAGTTTTATCTCCCATTAAAGCCTCATTAAGTGTGATAAAGGGGCATTCCCCTTGTATTCGAAGTGATTTATAGTCAATAAATAAATCAGTATGACAAAACAGGGAAATTATCAACAATTATGCAATACAAACTCGCAGTAGGTCTGGTTGATATATGATAAGGGATAATCAGAACATATGTTTCGTGCCAACGTTAATACACATGTCGAAAATGCTTATTAAAAGGACGAACGAAAGCACACAAATAAATTTAATTTGGGAAAAAAATAACTTGGCTTATCAGCTTTTCACACAGAATAAGCTTATTAACAGGTTAATCTTTCTAAGATGTTAGTACGTCGGTTGTTGCCTCAGTCTTAAGTGATGTAAATAAAACTATAGTATGCGTTCGGATCACCTATGTTTTAGAATTTCACACTGAATTAAACGCCGTTTTGCGATACATCAGCATTTGTAAGTTGAAGGGTTAAAAAATAATATAGCATTATTTTTGGAGATGTATGATACTATTGACATATGACAGTATGGTTGTAGAAAGCATATCATGACAAGTGATCATCAGATCAGATTACGATCGATTAAAACATTGAAAATTAGAAATTTATGTTGCATGCATATATGTTTTTTGCAAACACTTACTTAAGAATCCGCACCGCTTTGAACTCATCGTGGTCACATGACCTTCTATTGTGACAAGTTTTTTTATATATAATGTAAGCGTTAGTTTTTTTTTTTATAAATACGTTTTCAATAATTTATATTAACACATAAATGCAATGTATACTGAAGTCCAACTGGCATTACTGTGTTATGTTAAAAATGCATATTGTCGTTAAACATAACTGCGAAAAATGAGTTATATGATTGATTAGTCTTAACAATCTATTTATGTTGAATTAAGTTTAATATATATGTTTGTTCAAGAGGCCAAGCAACCTGACTGCACTAAATATTAGTCCTATGCAAGTGTAAGACCCACAAAAACTTCTTACCATTAGATAACCGCGTGATGCATGTTCCATTTATATGTTAAGACAATTTCATTGATATCAAACATGATTTACATATGCATACAGCTTCCTTATTCATCAAATGACGCGCACACAGCAATCAATGCATGTACCGCATTGTCCGGACTAACCCCAGTATAACCATGCATGTAACATTAATATACGAACCGAGAACACTGCCCTTTCCGATAAGATATTACTATTTATCCATGCATATGTCGTATAAGGATTTAGTATATTCACACCCGTCGACTACGACTTAAGAAAAGGTAACTTAGACAAAAAAACAAACACAAACATATTTTATTAAAGTCTCAATCACATTACATTTTCATACTACAATTTACACATACAATATAACACAATGACATGAATGTTACCAGTCATAAATGACTTATTAGAGACTGTACATATAAAAAACTTTACATTTAACATGACTACAACATTTATAAAAAAAAAAGTTTTCATTCTAATTAAGAACAGTTTTACCATTAAAACATACTAAAAGATATTCTAACTAAGACTATGTTTATACATATAAACAGTAAAAGTATGAGTATGTCCTAGAGTATAAACATTGTTTGCGTTCATATAAAATCATAAAGCAGGTTTCGGCAGCAACATATGCGTTATTATCATTTTAAAACGTCGCAAGTAATGTTTCATCATCTGACAAATTTTCATAACTGACACTTGGCATATTATTTATTACAGAAAAAAAGTTATGTTCTACACTCATTGTACAATGGGCAATGATATAGTACGTGCTTTTTATCTTCTACAACACTCTGGCAATAAAACAACATATATTTCCTTGTGCTAAATTCTCAAATCTTCCCGTCTCAACTCGTAATGGTGCAACACCGCATCTAAATTGTGTAAAAGCTGAACGGTAATTAAAATGTATATTGGTTTTCAAATAATTCTCTGTACAGAAATCAGACTTAACAATTCTATAAGTTCTCAGCTTGTTACCACCATTTCTCTGGTAGGAGTATTTCTATCTAACAATGCTTTCCATTTCAACTTTTCAACATCAAACAATTTACCTCCAATGTAGTTAATTACCGGTTTAGAGTTACCACTAGCATGATTCAACAATTCAATACAATTAATATTGTGAAAACATGTTTTCAGTCTAAAATAACTATTTCTAACATTAGCATTTTTTTACCACAAAAATACCACTTTATTCTGTCTTGTATTTGGCATATTCATCGCTCTAAAATACTGCCTGAAAACTGCACTCCAGAGCCTAACATTGAGTGGTTTCCAACCCATCTACACAATCAAAGATGCATTTGGAGTATATTTCCCTTCCCCAAGATAGCACCGCATTGCCCGGTTGTGGACTGCATTTATACACGAGAAAGACCTGTCCCCCACAAGGGAGCGTTGTAGCTAATGATTGGCCAAACCTTACTATCATACAGATTTGTGAAAGTTGAGTAATCTAAACCAACAGATGCTCTGCTCTTTGAAATAATCAGACCAAGAGCCCTGGATGATGACATAGCAACAGTTTAAGCTATCTCATGAAAGTCAAGAACTTCATTTAGCACAACACCCAAGTACTCATAGCTATGTACATATTCTAATACATCTGTTCCAAGTTAAAAAACATGATCTATCATAGGTGTCCCATTAGAACGAAAATGAATACTATTTGACTTATCACAGTTAAATGTCATTTTATTTTGAGTACACCAGACTGATAGCTGCTTCAACACGAACTGCAAATCATTGGCATTTTCAGCTAATAGTACAACATCATCAGCATATAACAAAATACTTATTCTTGTATCTCCTATCTTGATTCCTTCATCTAAACTTTTTATTGTAGAAGCCAAATCATTAATAATAAAAAAAACAGCATTGGGGAGAGGGGGCAACCCTTTTTTAAGCCGCACTTTATATTGAACCAATATGTGTCGAAGCCATTCAGACGGACGCAATATTTAACATCTTTATACAATGAAAATATGGCTTGAAACAGTCTGCCCCGCAATCCCAAATGCTGCAAATTTTTCCATAGCATACTTCTGTCTAACAAATCATACGCTTTCCTAAAATCGATAAAGGCGGCAAAAGTGGGGAGACTTTAGAGTTTACGATTTTCTAAAATTGTAGTTAATGACTGTACTTGATTAATAGTGCTTTTCTCTTTAACAAATCCATTTTGCTCATCACATATAACATTTACTTGTGTATTCCAGTTTATTAATCTAGTATTCAAAAGACTACAATAAATCTTATACATACAAGTAGCTAATGTAATAACCCTATAAGAGAGTATATCCCTAACATCAGACGTAGACGACTTTGGAATAGGTGTTTTTATGCCTTAGACCATTCTGATGGTACAGCTCCACTAACGTACCACCTATTACAGAGGCTATGCAGCATCGCCAATACTAGGTCATTCTTCAACAACTCATTCGGTATATCGTTATGGCCTGGTGCCTTTTCAGATTTTGCCTGTATTATGCGTTTTCGGACTTCCTCTATGGTGAATAAGTTGTTAAAGTCTAACCCATCAAAGGAATCACCACCAGCACCATCAATAGGTGGTACATAGTCTGAATCACTCATAGCGACCTGAGGGCTTAGAAGATTTTCATAATCGGATCAAAACATACAGAACCATCTGACATTTTAACTTCAAATGGAATCTTTTTTAATCTTTCATTACCAATCCATATTTTACCAATACTTTTCTAAACAGTTATAGAATTCCTGGAAACAGCAGCTTCTAGCTCTGCTTGTGCCTGGTACACATACTGCCTCTCAGCTCTCTGGACGCTACGGTCAAATTCTTTACGCTTTGTGACATATACATGTTTTAACAACATCCTATTTCCATTTGAACATTTTAACCATTGCTTTTCAGCTAAACACATACTTTTCCATAAAATAGTTAAATGATCAGACCACCAATGCTAATGTACTTTATGTTTCTTATTTGTTCTTTTACTAGATCTTAAATCAACTAGCTTATGAGGTAATTTTCTCAACATCTCAGTATGTATACTCTGTACAAATGAACCGTACGCCTCATCAAGACCCACCTGTGACATGGCCGCACTTTCTAACTGATCTGTAGTCTGAAATATTCTTGTTTGGCAATCAATAAAGGACATGAAATCATTTCTTAACAATTGTGTACCCTACATGGTACGAGTGCAGTGCATCTCAGAGTTTGGTCCCGTCTGAAACATATCGTCACCAGGTTTTTAAAATATAACTTTCCACCTCAACATAGAGTGATCTGGTGTAACAATGGTACACAGTTGGGTAAATCTATCTGAATAATCTAACATATCGGACATGGAAATGACCTCAAACTCTGAACATTTGTACAAAGTTTCATATGGAATAAGACAAAAGTCAACTACTGAGGCATCTTGTGGACCAATAAAGGTGAAATTGTTATTTTTAGCATTTTGGTCATTTAAAATAGCAAAATTTGCATCAATTAAAAAGTCTGTCAAAATTGATCCATATCTATTTACACCAAATCTATTATATTTCTCTCTGGTAAGTCATCAATGCCTTGTATAAAATCCAAATTATCTGCACATCTACTATTAAAATCTCCACATAAAAACATAACAGCATTTATATCATGGTATTTACTAATTTGACAAAGAAGAACTCAATACCATCAATCTGCCTTGCGGAATTCTCTGGGGATAAATAACAAACACATGCAATTATATTTTCATTTTCACCATTTTTAAAGGTAAACTTGAGCCATACGAGTTCCTCAATATCCTCATTCAGAACATAAACATTATAATAATTTAAAAATTCATTTTTAATAACAAATGCAGCTCCACCAGATCCTTTTTTAGAATTAATATGCAAATCAGTTCTAGTATGCCCAATAAAAGTATAACCATCACTATTTATCTCTTCATTTGTCTTAAAAAGTGTTTCGGCAATGCTTAAACTTATAATTATTTACACAATGTTCTCTGATACAATGCTTATTTAAAAATCTGTCACAATTCCAGTTCTGAACATTCCAAAACCCGCAAATAGCCTAATGTCTATGATTACGGTAGGAATGCCTGCTTCCATCATATCCCCCACGGTGGTGTCTCTCCCAATCTTGGTATCGATCACGCTCATAGTCTCTGCCTCGCTCCTGCCTCCTATCTCTAGGTGAATCCATAGAGTCATTTCTATCAGTTCTGTCCAGGTGCATAGTGCTTCGAGCCTTCCCCGTGGCTGGAACCTGCTCGTTCGCCCGAACACCTCCTCTTGAATTGTCGCGATTAGACACAACGTGATTACCACGCACTTCAAGATCAGCTAACTGACCTCGTTTCAAAGAATCGATGACTTTTTTAAAATTGGCACTTTGGATTTTTTCACTTTAAGATTTATCAATATCGATAAAAACATCACAAAATCGACTTTTATGCAAAACTGATTTATTATCGATCACTTCACTTTTCTCAGATCTATTCTTCATAGCTGCCACAATGACGCGCGATCCCTGACCTCTCCTCGGCCGCGCTCCCTTTCGTACAGCTCGAACCGCTCGTGATTTTACATTCAGCCCATCCGCAAGTATGTTGTTCACCTTCTGCAAGACATCTTTATTCTCTGTTTCATGTACGTTACGGAGAATGATATTGTTTTCAATAGAGTCTGGTTTCGACCCCGTTTCCGTCAAATCATCCACTAGGCCTTTTTATAGTGTCACAATCATTGTCGATAGTTGATATACATTCAGCTAAAACGTCTTTTTTTGCAATCTCAACTTTTTCATGAACAACTTCATTCAATTTGTTTATTTCATGTGTTATACGTTTATCGATCGTGTCAGTTAACTTCTTGGTGACTTTCTCCTCAACGGCTTTCTCAATTACATTAAGTCTCTTGTGCACCTTACCAATCAAATCACTCAGGTCAGTGTTGACCCTTTGAATGTTTGCTGACATAGTTTGCATGTCGCAAGACATTGTGAATAACATTTTTGCCAGACTTTGAATGTCCATGTGCTTAAAGTCTGGGTTTTCACCAGCTGCAAAATGTACTTCAGCAACATGTATTTCACTATTTACAGATACACTGTTTGTTTCACCATTTAGCCTACTTGTTTTCAAGTCACTATTCTTCTCACACTTGGAAGAGTTAACAAGATTGCGTTGAGTTTTACTGCCGGGGCGTTTCTCCTTTTCACTATCTAGACTAGTCAATGATGCAATTTTTACCTTTTTCCTTTCACTTTCCGCCTTTGGGGCGGAGCGATTTCTCTTTCTACTGTTCACTGGGGTTCTTATAACGGGAACGGCAATTAGCTGCGAAAGAAACAAACTATCAACATAACTATCTGTATCACAGTTAATATCAATTATCTGATCAGTTTTCGTGCTGCTACATTCCTGCACACATTTCACAGCGTCATGTTCTTGAATACAGTTCTGTTGTTTACACTTACAAGCCTTCTTAGCCACTCTTCCCTGGTCAGAACTATAGTTCACTACCATAGTTTATAAATGCGAGTTCCAATTTTGCCAGAAATACACGGAGCAAACGAGGGAATCCGCAAAATCCTTGCGAAAATATGATATTGTTTTCTCAATGCGGTGAACGTCGCCTCGTGCCGATTGTCCGCCTTGGGTCGGCTTGAGAAATTGTCAATTACCTCAAAATTTCAACACTTTCGCAACCGTTATAGTGTCATTGGTTAGAGCAACACATACACTTCCCATATTAACCAGTGTCTCTGTTGTTAATTAAATGTATCTCTAAACTGGAAAAGTGCACAATTTGTTTCGAAATTTACCTCGCGCAAGAAAATGGCGACTTCTCTTTTAGGTTACACACCACAAAGCAAGACATGTATAGTTCACGTGTAAAATGATCATCAGTTTAAACTAATTTAATAACTTGTCTCACGCCTTGAAACCAACACACACATATATACTAACGTTAAATGCACGCAGTTTTACCTAAAGTTGTGTACGTTGTACGATAAAACGAGTATGAATAATCAAAATGAACTAAGAATTATCACAGTACGTCGGTAGTCTTCCTTTATCCTACATGACATTCAAACGCACGGTCTAGTCTTTATCTCTCTATAATACATATTAATATTTTTTTTTATCTATACGAAACAATCAACGCTTTTATCGTTCACATACCTACATAAGTTTAACTGGTACACGTCTCAAATCCAATGAGAAAAATAATATTGGTTACCTTTCGCATAGTTATGTTGACATCTGCATATCTCTGTACTGCAGTTGCCTGTAATATGCAGTGAGTACTTCTTATAAATGCATTGTATATCTTAAAAAATTTGAAAACATAATTATTATAACTACACTAAAACAAAACATAAAACTGAAAACAGTTTAGCATGATAATAGTTATAGAAAATAGTAATGATAGCAATAAATTAGTACTATTAATATTATGGCATGTGTGTTGCTAACGTGATATGTCGCAAGGGGATCATTGCGGATCATCCAAACGTATCTTTATTATGTTTTATATGAAATGTATCGGCTGTCCGTTAATAAGTATGGAATCTTATAAAGCATAGTACGCATAGCGTACACCTGCAGTAAAGACCGTCAAAATATGCATTTACATCGATATTCGTCATATCTCATACTAAAGCAATTGCTCATACAATATATTCATAGCTTGCTTAATTTTTCTCGGTGTGTATGATGCAAAGTATACATAGCTTAATTCAATGCGAATTAATTGCCGTGAATCGAATACTGGAACACTGAAATCACGTCATTCTTACATTATTCTTACATTATAACACTATATTTAACATATATATTATATTAAATTTACTTGCATTGACATAATATACATACGTAGACTGATTGTCTGTTTGGTGTTGGCAAGGTACATTGCATCGAAAGCCTTAAACTTATTAAGACACTGTCGATCATAATCAGTAGAGAAATGAGTGTTATCAGATTTAAATTAGAAGTCATCTCCTGAGTAAGTTTGTGTAGTTAAGTTAAACTTATTATTTAGATCGATTGCCTCGAAAACCTTAAACTTATTAAGACACTATCGAGACCTCTTCCTGAGACGAACCAGTAATCGGTGTCTAACCTGATCTTGTTTCTGTAGTCATGGTATTCCTATGTTGTGTTAATGTTATTATAATTATTGTATCATTATATACCATATTGGTAAAAGACAATCATAATCATTATCAAACGAGTCCACTTAAGGACCGTACTTAATGAAATACGATTAATTCAACCAAAGTGCATGTGATTAACCATCATAGAATCGTACTGGAAAAGGCATACTCATATTTCTTTAGATTGCTTTACTAAAAAAAAACACTTTATTCATGATGAATATGTTTTGAGATAAAAAAATCATAACCTACTTGATACTCGAAAGAACCTTTTTTTCACGAAATAATTTGATACATACTATGTTTATTGCAATAACAAACACTCAGTCATTTACTGAATGCGTTACGCTATTATCCATTGCAAATGATTTTATAAAGCATATTTATTAAGATTAGATTTGTGTTTTCTTTGGTTTTCTTTCAATTGGAGTTAGAGCTCGATACAAGGTACAGGTATACATATGTATAGAATTATATTATTATAAAAAACGAAGCGATGATCGGTTCAATAAATAGTTTTTTAAATAAATTACATTATCTTACTTTGCGTCTATTCAGTTATAATACGTTAACGGTAGTATGACAAAATGTTATATGCCTTGATTCATTCATTCTAATTAGATCAGCAAGAATACTCTTCTTAGTGGCATGTGTATAGTTCATTAAATGCATTACGTACACATCCGCTAGTGGTTTTCCTCAACTGTGTAAAACTAGAATATCCTTTGTTTTGCTCAATGTTTTGTTATCGTGTACTTACGGTTTATTAAAATAGAAATGTTATCATATTCGGAAACTTTACATTTGTTCAAAAACGTGTTTCAGTTACCAACACATGACTAGTATACATATGTTAGCCCACTTACATTAAGGAAATATGGATATGCTGTTTTGGTCATTTGAATGATATTTGTCGTATTTTCGGGGAATAACTGTATTAAACATATCACTTACCCATTCAGTGACGTTTTATATGCACGTCAAAGGTTAACCAATTATTTTCTTTCAAACGTGCTGAGCATCGATTTACTTAAGCCCATATAATCTTCATGGTTCAACTTTACTTTTATATTGTATGGACCTATTAATATACCAGTAACTGTGCATAAAAAATATATAGTCACGTTCCGAAATTCATACTGAGTAAAGAAATACTCCGGTTTATAAATGAATATATTGATATATAAATAGTATGTCTCTATGTGTTTTCTCTATAAGTGTACATTTCAGCAACGAAACATGAACTAATTTAAATTGTTTAACATACAAACACATAACATGATTTTAAAAATTATAAAATCCTTCCCTTTTGTTCAAAGATGCGCTACATTAACGTTTGAAAATTGAGTTGATATATTTCAAAGAATCTCCTAAAACTCAGTTCCACTAAACATTCAAATTGCCCCGATTAATTATGTCGTCTGCATCTTTGGGAAGTTGCTAATTAGGATCAAGTGAACAGTTGATGCTAAACCGTTTGATGATTTTGAAATATTACGTCATAAGTGGTAACACATGGTGCCGATTGTTCACAAAAATATAACATGACCAATTCGTACACGATATCTTTAAGATATCTCAATTGACTCTCCAACGCGATTCATCACCTTTAACAAGAAGTATATTGTATTTAATTAAAGAACAAAAAATACAAAATAAACCAATTCACCTACACATGAATTGTAAAAATTATATCAACTGACAACTGATATGCTATCTATAATGATCATATGATAAAGTATTGTTAATGTCAATAATTTATTCAAAAGACAATATTCTATAATGTGTATGTTTTGTGTGTATTCATGTAAAAACAGTTCCTGTTCACAGACTGTACACCTATCAGATCGTTGCACACAACCGCCCTAATTAATTTAACGATTAGTACTGTTATACTATATTTAAAAAAAATCAATTATCGGAGTAACATGGTTTGGTGTGGTGTTTTGATAAAACAATGTAATAATTGCATGATCAAATACACAGACCCTTCTTAGTGTTACATAATGCATAACAGTATAAGCTTAAGCATTATTACTAATGCTTAAATGTTCACATCGTGAACAACACTTATATATAACAAGTGGTCAAACTCTATGTGTTCAGGTACATGAAGGAATAATTTGTTAAAAACGTTTGGGCTCCGATGAAGTTGGAAAACACGTTTGTAATGTACAAGAATGGACAATGTCTATATTCAATATCATATGTCAGTTTAAGTAAATGTAATACGCATTAAATTAGTATAATTGACTTCGTAAGACAATAAGAGTTCTTATATGAGTAAATACCGGGTATTTAAGAATGATCGTGAAGTAATGACACAGACGTCGTGGTTGGAATTTGCTTTCGTTTTCAAAGACTGTGTTTGCTACATGTTGTCCACAAAACAGCTGTAATAAATTAGATGTTAACTCGTACAACCGACTACATGAGAACATACAGCGCTTTCCTCACACTTTATTGCTTTTGTTGTTTCACAAGATATTGTTAAAGGCGAGTCTATTGGTAAATGTTTGGACAGCACGGCTTTATTTCCGATATGCATAAAAGCGTCATGGATAATGCCTCATAACAACGAAGTCGGACGCGATTGGTGGCAACAAACTTACTTCAGTTGCATAACAATTCATGAACCTTATATTATTAAATTTAAATAAGGTTTTTATTTATAACGTGAAAAACGTTATCATGTGCATCATGTTTATAATAAACAAATTTGCCAACATGAAATCACACACTGCTTATATTTACATGTGGTGAAGTGTAGCTCTGTCCTATCATAATCGATAAGTATTTTACCAGCTAAATTAATTCTCGCTTTGTTCAACAATCCACGAACATGACTAATATTTCAGGTTAAATTCCCGATGATCCCTCATGTGCTAGGATACTCATGTCCATGCATCGGTTTACGTAAAAAACGAAGTACACCATCAACGGCGGCATCCCAGGCAAAATGTATCACAACACTTTTAGTTTAAATAATCAAAGGACATCATGCTGAATAAATCCAAAATAAAACTAAGCATTACACATATACGGATAATGTTGTACAATTAAAAACTCCAATGTGGATGACAAATTAGAAAAGTCCATTTTGAATGTAATGCTGTTGTTTAATTATTCAAAACTTAATGATCGTGGGCGGGGAATAATTGCATGACGCCATTAGTCACTTGAGAGCAGAACAATCCTTGTTGATGTGCACATTAGATTGATCATGTGTTGTTATAATAGAAACATGCATTTATAAGTCGAAAGCTTACCAATCCAAAAAGCTATGCAATAGGTATAACCAGTTTCTTTAATATTAACACAAATGTCTTCGTGCAAGACCACACCTGGCAGCAATAGGGAAGGAACGTCTGGTAAACATGACCTTCTACGAAACAACTATTCAATTAATGTAAGTAATAACCCTCGATGTTATTTTTATGTCTGCTGAGAGCGTGTAATCAGCTTTGTATTAGTCAATAAAACCGGAGATTTATGGCAAATCTGCCACTACAGATAAAGCATCCGTCTTCAGCGTAAAAGTATCGTGGTCACTAAGTCGTAGATGAGGTCGCACTACATTATACGCCGGATATTGTGAATATTGTGTTAAATAATAAAACCTCGACTGAATTAACGACGATTATTTCCACATTTTATGTTATGGTTTGATTACATTATGTTATCAACGGCACGTCAATGATCACGGGAAAACGGTTCAAATACATGCATATGTGTACGCTCTATATTAATAATATATATTAACATACATTATATACCAGGGTATGTTTTGGTCGCTTTAACAGGGTTCAACGTTTGTGGCAAATGTATTTACAATTCCACAGGTTTAAATTCTACGACAGAGTAAAGACCATAACAACATTCAATTACATGACCTCTGCTGATTGTTAAACAAAATAGTTTACTACGGAATAATTTGACATTAGTGTAGATATTACAAAACTTGCTTTCATGTTAGAATTTGCATGTACTACATGTAACACGTTAATTAATTATTTTGCCAGAAATACAATATAAGATCCATTTATGCCTTAAATGTTTCATATATGAGTAGTGTTTCATGTGGATCATACTTCCTTTGTATACAGTGCTTCCCGTTTTGAAATCCGATCGTTAAGGAGACGATATAATCACGAAAACAAAAACAATTAATACATTGTGACCGACTTAAGTAAGCATAAACCACATGTTAATATTAACCATAAGTGTAATCGACTCATTTCATACCGTATTTATGCAATATAATATATGAATGCATTATACCATTCACTGTAAGGATGCATACAATTCACCGTATATATCACATTTTGTGCAGCTCTTCAATGTCAAAAAAACTTTATTTTATTCGATTCACCGTATACAATATGTATTTTTGCAATCATATTAACCGCATTATTAAGCTTCGTGTACATGTTTTTGTCTCAGTTCAAATTTGTGTTTGTTTTCAAATGTTCTAACACACATAATCATGTGGGAATGAACTATGCACATTGCATATTTTTAGCTGAACGGCAACACTATTTAAATGAATACAACCGACAAATTCAATCACACTACTGTTATGTTACCATTTAAATTTGGCATTGTGATAAAGCCTGCAGCCGTTTTTACCAGATTGGTAAATTGACAAAATTAAAAAAAGTTGTTTCATATTCGCAAATTTTCGCGTTTGTTATGATATTTTTGAGGAAATAGTAATACTGACCATTTACAATGCTCTTAAATATCCATTATATGCATCTTTTGACGATTTGAAAACCTCAAAATCATAAAGCGTCGTTCGACGCGAAACGATTGAATAATTTGGACGGCCGGTCGAATTCAACTGTCTTCTTGGAATTTCTTGAAACCCATTTCCGAAAACATGCCCTTGTTGGCAAGGAGACCATGCTTATTCTGTTTGATGGCCACAAGTCCCATGTTAATCTCACCCTCACTAAATGGGGAGACGATAACACGGTTAAATTATTTGTTCTTCCACCACATACTTCCCATCTGACACAGCCTTTGGATGTTGCTTGTTTCGGACCTTTGAAGAAAGCCTACCACTCTGAATGTCAGTCATTTCTTACACAAAATCCTGGTCTGAACATAACTCGCTACATCATTGGATCACTTTCTTCCAAAGCATACAACAAGGCAATGACTCCAGAAAATCTTATCTCTTCTTTCCGTAAAATAAGCATGTATCCATTGAATCCCAGTGTCATCCAAGCTGTCAAAACGGCTCCGTCTAAAAGTTACTGTTCAAATGAGTGTCTTCATCCTGTTGCTTCCAGCCATTCCTATTCTTTCCTTGAAAGCAGAAACATTAACACAGTCACAGCTTATCCTAGAAAAAAAAACTCCAGAAACAATTGTTGGTGACCTTTCAAAATATTCAAATAAACTGAGAGAGCTTCAAAATGTCTCAGTACAATCCAAATTTAATCAGCCTGCATCAGAACCCTCAACGGCAATGATTATTCCAATTGATGACGACTCAGATGAACAGAAAATGATATCTGCTGCATATGCAAACAAGTCCAACCAGAGTCACTAAATTTGGACTATGTGTTAGAAATTGTTCAGTGGGCTTAGTGTTCCGAATGCCAACACTGGGTGCATCTAAAATATTGCAACAAAATCAAATGTGTGAGAAGTGGAGCAGATTTCAAATGCCCACACTGCGACCCTTCAACATCTATTGTACAATCTTAACTGAAAAAAACACAACATCTGATCATTATGAAGATTGTTACATGTTAATCATGATCAATTTTTTTTTTATTTAATGTTTAAATCTTTGATTTTTCATAACAAATGACATACCTCTTATAAGTTACTTGCAAATTCTGCATTTAAGATGGGCATATCTTCTTTTGACAATTTATATCATGAGTGAAAATGAATGTGTGACATAAAATAATAGAAGTTTTTACCAGTACTTGTTGAGGACTATTTTGTGGAGCCGAAATACACAGTGCACCGGTAATACACACTTCCTGTAAAATCTAGATCAGCTCATAGTGGCTTGAAACAAACACGACAAATATACTGTATGCTGCGTACATTCTGTGAACTTTTCACTGAAACATGTAGAAAAAACATCCACCTACCAGATTGACCCACATATGCAGGTATGTACAGGTTATTTTGAATAATAATACTGTTCTAAATGTTAATACACAGGTAATACCCTTCCCAATATACCAGGTTATTCATATTATGTGCCTCATCTACACGCGCTGTGTAGTTTAGATTAGTGTAATAGTGCTATACGTTAGTTCTAGTGGAAATATACGCCAGTAAGTAACAAATATGATAATACAGTATAAAAGGACATTGTTAAATTGCCTTATTCCGACGATCTTTGTGGATATTATGGGAATCCATCCATCATACTTTTCTACGGATATAGAATACAGTAATCCATCATATTGGAGGCTCTACTGTTCAGCTATCTTCGGATCTCATCAATACCATCTCACAAGTAACACAACACTATTCGATCGCCGTGAAAGAATTACTACTGTCGGTGTAGTTTCGGAATTGTCTAAAACTATATATTTCTTGGGAACACGAACATCAACATATAATACGATATGCGATATAATTTTATTGATTTATACACATAGAAGTATACATAAGACCAAGTAATACATGTTGTGTATATATAGCAGAACATATGACTCTAAATATAGAGCCTTATTATTGTAAAGGTGTATTCTCATGAACTACTCAGACCCGAAAACACAAAGGAACACTGATTTTACATGCAGACACATCAACATATAATAAGATATGCATACATGCACAGTTATATATTACATATTCAGCCACATATAATAATCATGAACTCAAATACGATCGTTCATCTTAATGCATTTAGTGGATGAACAATCCGGATCAACTTTAAAAGATTACTTACATCTTATGTTTATGTTTTGTCGTATTAATAAATGGGTATTGCAATAACATTAATCAGTTCCTTTATAGCTGTGCTAATCGGTTCACTTCAATCACATCAAAATAAAGATTTCAACGTTAACAATATGTTGCATTCCCAACAATAGATTTCATTGCCCATAAATACGCATGGTTCAATCGTACGTATGCAACAATAAGTATTGGTAAGCGTACAATTTCAAGAGGATATGACACCTTTTCAAAACCGTATTATAACCGCCCGCACTTACATAAATGTACATCCTTGAGTGTACACGGTTATTCAAAAGAGCCGATAAAATACCAGAAACACGACAAAGTCATTGTCCGTTCTACTAGCAACACTTGTGTTTTTTTTATTGAAGCGTAAACATAGCGTTGTATTATGTCGGATTGTCAGTAAAACAGTATTGTGTGTACAATACATTTCTTAACAACATATCATGTGCACAATTAGGTACAAGGAAGAAGGTTTTATAATGGGCCGTTTGCTTTGCATAGATATTCATCAATTCATTCCATGTGAGCTTGTTTTATTTGTCTAAAGGTAACCAGCAACCGAGATCAATACTTAATACTGCATACATGGACATCGCCATCTTATTTAATACATTAAGATGTACGAACAGTTTTTGCTACCACACAAACTAATTATACTTCGAATTGGTACTATTCCCGTAGGCTAAGAATATTATGTGTACTATGTCATGCCGTGCAATTCAATTATCGGATTGGGATGTTTTTACGTTTTAATGAGAAAAACAAGAAATATTATATAAACGATCATCAATTAAGGATCAAACGGAAACATTGTTTCGCATACTTTATCTAAAGAATGATTATCTAAAAGGAAAAGTGTACTAAAGTGTGCGTTATTTCGGTTTCGCAAAGTTTTTCCGATGGCCAGTTTTTATTTTATAGTTTAAGCTTTAAAGAATATACTCGATTTTGTTTAAATCGCAACAGCGTTAAATGTGAAAAAAGATAAAGCGTAACCAGAAACGATATTTAGAATTTAGAAGATAAATTCTTGTTAATAGGCTTTTATTTAAAATGTATACAATACACGATATACTATAAACTATGGGATAAACATAAGGCAAAATGCAAGTAATGTTAGACCAATCATTGATACCGTTTAGCAATATGTTATACAGTAGGTCAGCGATTGTTTATTTGTGTGTCTTTCTATGACCGGATTGCTAAATGAAACTCTTTGTGTAACTTGTTATATTAACCGACTTATTGCTAATAGTATACCTAATCCTTTAAACGCTGCTCCGTTCGTGGTATGACTACACCTGGTGTCGAATTAATTTATTATCCTTATGGTGTGCATATATCAATAACATAATTCATCGACAAATATTCTGCATATTACATGAAATCAGTATACATATGTTACAAACAAATACATAATACATATATAATATCATTTTACAAATCACCCTAAAAAACAATATCAAATTGTTATTGATTTGTATCAACGCTGGAATATATGTGTAGGTTAGTGCATACAGTGCCTAATACAAGATACGCATCTGAATGCGAATGTGGTTCCCTTTGTAAAGCAGTAAAAAAAACGTTTTTCAACTAGGGACAGGCGGTACTATTGCAGTGTTATCTTCTGCATCACATTCATGCTTTTATATACGAATGAACATTGTTAATTAGAAGTTTTCTAAACTGTTTTCAAAATGTCTTTAACAAACGCCTTAACAATAAATATCATTGATAATATGTACAAAGTTGAAAAAAGATGCTTGCAAAACAAAGCATAGCATAGCATAGTACACCAGATCAGAGCAAGACAGAGAGGCATAGCACAGTAATCAGCTGTTTTTGTTAATGTGAAGAGTTAGTTTCTGGAAATTTTGTTATGCAGGTATTTGCACCAGGTCGGTAATGAAGACGTTATAGCTGTGAAATTTAATCAACCCCCGTCAGTGTTTTGATTCCCTCAATACAATATTGGACTTGACTGTAGGCGGCTGTAGCGATTCGGTTAATTTCACAACGTCTGCTTAGTAAAGTTGATAGAATTTTTACCCGCAGCAATCTTTTAGTAATTGCTTTCGACGCTGGTTTATATATAGTTTAAAATCAATTATTATTGATGCGTCTAAAGATGCAATTGACCATAACAGGCACGCAGTATTGATCTTTCATGTTACCGTGTCAATATAGGTATTCTAAAAGTAAACCTTTCGCGTCTTAAATGAAAACAAAAAATATATATATCCGTTAAAAAGTGTGTACTAATTTACTAAAATGCGAAAAAAACATTCTCATCTGAAGGTTATTTGTTTTTTGTGTTAAACCACGTGTTTTGTGAAAAAGAAACATTATTTTAACATCATAATGCACCCGTCTTAATAAAGACAAATTTGTACTGACATTACAACTTAATATTGCTTTTCTGGAAAAATGCTGATAAGAAAATAATCCTCTTAGACTATTATTTAACTTCTCAGGGAAAACCAAATCAATTGATCAACCGTTTTCGCTCGATATTTGTATTACAGTATGAAGTCATTGATATGCATGCTTCGTATTTTATATAAAAATATGGACTGTAATATGAATTCTTAACATGTAAACATATTAAATTAATGTCATTCATGAATTGCATATGTTCCGTGTTTGTCTGATTGATACAGTTGTAGTGTGTATGAGTGTGTAAGGCTGCAATATATAGAGGAACAATTTATATATGTATATCTCACTCAGCGACTTGTATAATTGAACGATACGTGTTATTTGCGATATAGTTATATATATTTAATTACAATTTGTATTGCTGCTGATTGTGCTAACAATCTGTGTATATGCTTATAAATGTAAAATTATTCCGCCTTACTGTATGCGAGCACAAAACATTGCGTGATTTTAAAACAGACATGATAGCTCCTGACTATACTGTGCAAATGTGATGACTTTTCTGCAAATGAGACTATACCCATAAGGGCATAAGAGCATAAGAACCTTCAGATTCATTGTGTTTTGTATGATACGTTTTGTTTTGTTGTCTTTGTTGTTGTTTGTTTCTAAAATGTAGTACATCTCGTTATCACATTGTGTCGTTTGTTGAATCGTATTAGTTTGTGCCGACCACGATGCATTTATATTCCGAGTAATATGACGAATATTGTCGGATAAACGCGCATACTGATCTGATATATAGCATAATCAGACCTTTTGTATCAGTTTCATACGTAGTAAAGTGTTTATCATTAGTTTAGGTGTTATTGGTGATTCCACACTATCAAGAACTATTTTTTATAACAATCAGGACAGATAATTTAGTACAATTACTTTAAAGAACCACGCGTCATATCGTCTATGTCAGTCCGTACGAATGCGTTCCGTGTTCTTGACCTTATGTTTGCGTTGACAGCGTGGTCATTACTTGTACACATCAACCATTGTATTATGTCACTAATTCACAACTACAACTATTTTAATTGTAATTGTACAAACTTTTTTCTTACCACGTCTATATTAAAATGTACCATGCTCATGTGTAACGTTCAATGCGTGTTTTTAGTCGTATCCTCGTCTTGGAACTATTGATATTTAGAATGTCGCTTAAAGTTAACACACAGTTTAATTGGTCTGTGGTTAAAAAGCAATTCTTTTGAACAGTTTTGATTAGTAAATCAGTATAATAAAATAAAGATTATACTATTTTTATATTGGAAATAATTGTAAATGTCAAAGTTAATGACATGGTTAAATACGTTACAATGTATGTGTTCGTTATAAGAAGGGTTTTAATAAGTTGTTCTATTTTTTAACATTGTTACAAAACAAATCGGCACAAGCGCCTGGAGTCCGTGATTTGTCACTAACAACTATCGACACGAAATGTAATTTCAATATCTTATGTCTTATCAAACTGCATAATTAGTTCACTAGTTTTTGGGATATCTGGTTTCGTAGTTTTAGAAGTGGGTATATTAGCGGAATTGAGTAAACACATGCTTATACAAGCCTAAGAAAAAAGTTGTTTTAGAATAAACCAATTCCTTCGAAAAGCGTCATATTCGATTTTAAACGAATCTTGTTTAAGATATATTGTCCTCGCCGAAGATTTGGTTACAAAATGTATCGGCACACTTAAAGTAATCTTCAAAATGATGTGGACGATTTGCATATTATATATATATATTAGGTAAATTAACACAACTGGTTAAAGATGGTATACCTATTTTATTTATTGGTTAACCGGTTGTTGTGCTCAAGCAACAAACATGCTAGCATAACTCGTCCTGGCTGATCACACAACACATATACTGAGTATTCGTTCAAAGAGTAAAACGTATTCTGTTTACATCTACATGTAGGTACTATGTCATAATATGATGTTTCCTCACTCGTATCTATAACATGGATTGATTTGTTTAGTGTAATGGTGTACTAAACCAATATGCCATGTCGTGCAGTTTCATATTTAGAATAAAATAAATACATAGTATCCATTACAAGTAATAAATGCAATGCAATTATACTAGATTATTGGTTGTGAAACATCATTCAGCAACCGATATTGTGCGTATTGCATTAAAACAATATACAACATGTTAAATAACAAATACATAATAAGCATACGCATGTGCTTTCCATAACACCCATCCAACCAAGCCCCCTTATTTTTTTATTGGATTTTTATACGTTACTCCCGGAAGATACTAATTGGCAAATGCATTAAGGGTCTTAAAGAAGCTACGCCTATAAATGCTATCGAGGTTGCCTTTATACAGAAATCAATATATTTCTTTTAACAATGGACAGAAGGTAACATTTGTCAATATATATTTTAGGCTTGTGTTTCTGCTCAAACATATAAATGTCTTCTCATTTGAATATACATTGTTGATTGTTAATCCCCTAAACAGTCGTATACCATGTCGTTAACGAACACCTTAATACGAAGTTTCATGGTAAATAGTTCATATTTAAAAAAAAAGGAATCGCATAGCAAAACATAGCATAGCATAGTACATCAAAACATACCAAAACCACAGAGATGAATTAAACTGTTTTCTGATCCCTAGTTGAAGTGATATATGATACATGTGAAAAGTCATTTTCTGTGAACTTGATTACTTGCATGCATTGTACAATTAGCATTAGGGCGGAAGGAAAGACTCACTGGCTGTGAAATTCAATCAACCTCCGCGAGTGATTGAATTCCATCAATACAATAATGAACTTAAATGTCGGCGGCTGCAGCGATTCAATTAATTTCACAACGTCGGCTAAGCTAAGTTGATTGTACTTTTACCCGCAACAACCTTGATCTGATTGCTTTCGAAGCTAGTTTGTATACCGTCTATACAAAATTATTATCGATGCGTCTAAAATAAATTTGACCATAAAAAGCAAACCGTATTGACTTATATTTGAATGTATCTTGTTAATACAGGTCTTCTAACATTAAACTATTTAGCTTTTGAAATTAAGAAAAAGAAATTTATCAGTTCAAAAGTGTACACTAATTAAGTCGATTCAGATATGAAACTGTATTGTTGTTTTTAGTAATTGTATTCCGTTACCTTTGCGGACCCGATATGACAATTATTATACCAGCTAACAGTTAAACATTGATATGTTTATGCTCGGCATAAACACTTCAAACACTCGCCAACCTGGTTTAGGTTTTTATTCAACTAAAACCTATTTAAAATTTACCTAGTTTAATAATACAGCTTTTTCTTTATTAATAAAATGGTATCGTATAGACATATTGGATTTCGATTAAAGTGCACTGTGAATTACAAAGTACACACTATTGCGGTGCTTTGTCGAATTGCATGCTCAATTTTGCTTTCGTTGAATTTTACGTAACAAGAAAACATATGATCGTTACACTCATATATATAAAACAAAAATATTACCTATAAACGAATAACTTATATGCAATATTGAATTAAAAGAACAACTAATAGTATTTTATCACCATCAACAATTTGCATGATCTCTTTATAAAATAAATATTCTCATAATTGGTTCCATAGCTGCATTTAGTAACCAACCAAGCAATAGACACAATCCAGTACAGATTTATTCAATTTAAATACGTTACGAATCAGCAGTGTTTATTTATGTTATTAGATGTATTTATTTTATTTAACAAAGCTGATATAGATTCCTGAAAAACACTGTATTACCTTTCGCGGCGATGTAATGGAAATGTATTTGCATACATATCTTAAGTTGTTAACAAACTTTATTCTAGGGTAGCAATAAATATATTCAGCAATTTATATAATATTAATATTTTGAACTGGGCGTTTATTGGTAGACGCAAATTTCATCCACGATGCCAGACTCTGTAAAAAGCTGTTATAATGCGTCATACTTCTGTGCGCACTAACTTGTCCTCGTCCCGATCTTGGTATATTACTTTATATATACAGGTTATTTGGTTCGCCCATGATTAATCAGTATGAAACATGTCATGCGCTTAATGAAGGAGCCTACCAAAAAGTGATAATTAAATGGTGAGAGGGATCAGTATTCCTGACAGCAGTTTTCACATTAGCAAGGTTAAATACGTAAGGGAAATACTGTTTGGAAAAGTGCTTATTTAAGAACCGCGCGAATGGAAGAACAAATTCGTGAGTTTCTTCTCTCAGAGGTCTTGCGCTAACCATGTCAAGCCACATGCTTGACTAGGGTCTTGAAGATAGATGGAGCCATTTAGGTTTTATGTAGCAATATAAATACTTTATACAGACGATTCAGTTCGAACATTGTTTGGGAGTGGATCATGATCTCTATTGTTTACCGTAGATTAAAGGCAGAAGTGGCGGTTAAAGAGATCTACTTGTCGGCGTACATATATGCCTCCTAAGTGTTTTCGTATAGTCCCAATATTGTCTGTAATTGAATTTTGTTTGTTTATTGTTTTCTGTTATTATCGGCTGTATAAGGCTGTTAAATGTATAAATTGTATATTTGTATATATTCTTAAAATTGCACTTTTGTTTGAAGGTTTCCATGCCTCAAGTATATACGTATTATTTTTTTCCGACTGTCATACAGTAATCAATACACTGTTTAGCACAATGCCTCGTCGTATATGTGTTAATGTGTTCAATAACAATTGAAAGCATACACACTTTGAAGATTGGCAATTTGTTAGCGAATGTAAATACCATTGTATAAATTATATAGAGGATATTTGTTCATGTCAGTGTAAGATCTTTTTTTTTTCGCGAGTAATCATAGAAAATATATTTCCACGAGTTTTTTTCTATTAACACGAGTTAAATAACAAACGATCTTACACTGACATGAACACATTCTCTGTTTCTTTTATGCCCATTCTTTCAAGAAAATAATTAACAGATGTTTCCCTTTCGCTGAAAAGTTACCCTTTCCCCCGTGGCGCGCCTCAATACATTGCAATACACAAAATGACGTCATTAGTGTTTGGTTCGAGCAGAGCATGATACACTTTATCTTTATCTAAAACTCACAAAATATTCTATTTATTATATTATTTCTTCTATTTTACATTAATACTGTTCAAATATCGAATTTTTAGACGATTTTGTTCTTCCACAGTTGACAAACGCAGATCGATTCTCCATGCAATTAATCGAAAAAAAACACAAATGATCTAAAAATAGCACGCGAAAAGTTGTTATTTTCACCGGTGAAAATAACAATTTGTTTATTTTCACTGCTGTTGTTTCACTGCCGAAATGTCATATTTTATTATTAGGTATAAACGAAAGTGTGTTTTTTTTTAACCCAAATGTTCTTTAAGAAAATACAAATACTTGATCAACCCGTATGCTATAAACCAAGCATGGGCTTGATTAATCGAAGGGTTTAAATCGGATGTAAAATGTATGTAAATATAGGGTATACTGTTCTATCAGTATAAGGATATGCATAATATATCAACTATGTTAATCATCAGTACAATTTCCTTATTTTCTAGCAGGAGCAAGGGCGTGTATTCTTTTCAAATAAATCAGTAGACAATAGATATGTAGCCGTCGATACAAAACTATTTATATTGTTTATGCTGCTTCGTTGCTTCCGTTTTAATTATGGAGATCCAGCTAATAGCGTTCACACCGATGCATTTGAGATCTGATATCTCTGCAATCAACTATTTTCTGTTTCCGTTTAGTATTTACATTTAAAAAGTATGTTTAAACTGCAGAGTCATCCAGGGCAAATCAAGTATTTCCATATTCACAAGATACTATGTGTGCAAAGTGTGTGCGTACACTGTACACATTAGGTTTGCGATCAAAATACAACTATTTACTCAAAATGTGGAGCAGAATGTGTTACGAGTTATCCCTCTTCCAATTCCCGCGGTGTTGCAGAAGTCATCTCGAAGAAACTTAAGAACAGTTATATATTGTGTATTTTGATGACCAAGACAATTAGTTTCTGCTTGTTTTAAATCTTCGTTCACCTGTTAATACACATGGGCTAAATACTGAATTTTGCATTATTATGTTGGAAATGATTATGTCTTAATTTGTGGGAATTTTATTTAGTATTTGTTCCAAAATGCGGATTATGATATGTTTAACATTGTGAATAATAAAAATGCAAGATTGACGTGTATAACGAATATTGGAGAACGCTATCTCCGATCCTTTTAGAGTTAACTATCCATTTATGAAAAGATACAAATGGGGACGAACAAAAATAAATTTCTCAAATTGCTAGGAATAATATATAATAAAATAAAATATTTTGCTACATAATCAATGTTTGTATAACCCAGTTATAAAAATATTTAACAAAAGTATTAGCATATCATGGTACTAGAGAGACTAGATGCAAAATGCTGAACATTTCAACTTTTGTAGTTATGCTGATTTTTTGCAAAGTAAATACAAACCGTCGGAACTACTTTTTTCTAGAAATGATTAATGCAATTACATGATACATAAAGTTCATAAGCTCTTGTGACACACACTTTATGAAGCCGTGTATTCCCATTACCGAATGGTCCATCGTAGAAAATATACAAGGTACACAGCCTATAATGATACAATTATCAAACACGAGTCTAAACCAGTCTGCATTGATAAATGGTCGATCATTTTTATTAACAGTGAACAAGGAATAGCGACACATTTTGATATGCCTTTAATTAAACAGGATTACATTTGTTAATATAGAACTGTACGTACACTCAAAGGTACATACTGCTTCTTACTTAAAATCTGATATGCAAACCCAGTCATTATACTTTTTTCAAACTAATTGTGAAACAGTTCTATACTTCTTTTGGAAATATAAACATGTATATAAGTGAATGAAATAATTTTGTTCTTGAGGTTTTTATTTTCATCCGTTTTCGTATGCTTTTTTATAATGGGAAATACACATCCAAAACGAACTTTAAACGTGTACCGCGTTAATTTATTAGGTTATATATTACGACGGGCTCACAACAACATTTAGTAAATATCTTGATGAATATACGTAAACATGATCGTTGACGAATGGAGTGGCCATTGTATACAAGGTTAAGAATTCGATAACAATTTTGTAATTTTCTATTTACAAGGGCATACCAGTAACATACATCTTCCGCGACTTTGTGAGGGCGCGTTTCAAGAGCGCTTGTCAATCACATTATTAGATCCGGTGGGATTCGGTGCGGTTCATTTACCTCGGGATTAAAATCTAAATGCACTTCAGGGAAATGTGTACAACACATCGTGCACGCAAACTGGATATAAATTGTTGTTTATGAGCTTCGAATCACACCATCTTGATTTTATAATTTATAATATTCGCGTATATCGGTGTTATTACAATCACGCATTATAACCTTGCATTTAAAAACAAACTCAATTATGTTCTTCATTGTCAAACGACAAAGTGGAAGTTTAAGTCATTAAGAATTGAATTGATCCTGACCTGCGATTGTTTTTGGATTTAGGCCAGGACTCATTATGTACATCTAAGCGTTAATATAAACAAAGCGAAACCCAAGTTTCACCTTCACCTTCCGGTTGAGACATGTTATTCTTTATTTATGGGAATTAAGCAAATGTCAAACATGAAAACATCTGACATAAACGACTCTGAATGATCAAGACACCTGCATAGTCATATTTAAATTTGTGCATAGTTTATTGCGTCTTGTATCATTGATTTTTTTATTTAAATAGCATAATACGAACGTGATGTTTCATAATACATAAATTTAAATAAAACATTAAATACGTAAAATACGTTAAGATGTAATGTTTTTATCCAAACTTTACAACTCATATTATATACGTGTAATAATATTTTACATTATGTCACGGCATATCTGCTACATAAAGTGGGGTTTGTTATAGACGGCGAACGCTAGTTTTACGCATAGAAATCACGTATATATATATATATA
>VMBQ01000297.1:138896-218544 GCA_007657795.1 Dreissena rostriformis
ATATGGTGTTTCTTTGAATATATATTCAATTAATATATTGAAGACATCGTGCAGAACATCTATAGCGCTATGAAGAAATATAATAATACCGAACATACATATTACATACAGTTTTAATACTGATAATGCAGTTAAAGCTAAGTTTACATCTGGCGACGATCTCCCCGATTAGCCAGAGGCTAAAATATCGGGGAGCTCTACGATTAAATGGTATACTCCATTTTCTGTTACGCTTCCTTACGAAATCAGCACGTTTTTTTGCTACGATCGAGCCCACGATTTGCATCACGTTCTGTTACGCTTTGTTGCGATCAACACGATTGGCTTCCACGCTCCACCACGTTCCGTTACGTCCTGTTAAGATCTCCCACGACAAAGCCGCTTTGTTACGAAGGCCACGCTCTGTCACGATTAGAAAATGAATCGGGGCAGTCGTGGTGAAATTTAAGTTTGATTTAAAATCTGTCCCGATGCCCACGATGTCCCCGATTCAACCACGTTCCGTTACGCTCCCCCACGATCACCCCGATTCGACTCCACGCTCTGTTACGTTCGCCTCGATGCTCTGGAAACGGGGACATCGTGGTAATCGTGGCCAGATGTAAACCTAGCATAAGGCATCATTGCAATGACAACAGTTTGTACAATACTCGTTTGATGAAAGCATTGTGGAGGTATTGGTTAGACAGTGTATCAATATTAAGATAATTGCTTTAAGCGGAAGTGGCATAGCTTCATAATTATGAATCACATTTACGGCAAACAAACGTTTGCACTACATACATCAGATTTTAATCAAGGTCGTTTGCATATAACACATATTATATAACAGATTACATAACACGGAGAAACAGATAAATGATAAGTGTTCAGTGGATCAAAGATAGATGAATGAAATATCAGATAACCATTGCAATACCCGGATGACAGCGAAACTTTTATTTGAATAACTTAATTATTACGTGTATTTTGTTTTGATCAGTTTGTGTTTAGATGGCGTTATTGTTTAACAGTCATGGGTCAGACAAATAATTTTGCTAATGAAGTTTGAAGGTTTGCCATATTGAAACACTTGTTTTGTGGAAAATGGAAACTTATTTTTTTCATCAGAATGCAACAATCTTAATAAAAACCAAGTGCCACCGGTTTTGATAAAGAAAATAAACACTGCCATTCCTATTAAGAAATGTTGATGAACTATTCTTAAACTAAACATTATGACTTACGGACAAGCGAATTTTAATGTTGTGTTAGGTAGCAAGCTTTATGGCAGAAAATCACCTGTTGATGTGAACCTGAAAATTGTAGCGTTTCCATATGTATGCACATCAGTAGCTTTGACAGAGAAACAGCATATTGCATTTTGATTTTTGCAACATGTTTAAACGTCTCACACTACGATAAACACTTATTTGTAAACATTGGTCACACTCTATTTGTTTCTGACACTTAAAGGAACAGGACATGTTTCGTTTCAAATATCGTCTGTAAAAAAAGGTCAAATTTGAGCTCAGATGAAGTTTCAAAACATGTTTATAATGGCCAAGGATGGGTCAATAACAACTGTTTGATTTACGAAAAGTTTAGTTTTACACCGGTCTTACATCATTGATTTATACAGTATGGTGGCAAAAAAATGCTACTACTAAAGGGCTTTTTAATGATTTAAAGGTCATAAACGTGCGAATAAAATTAATTGATCTGGAACACTGATACTAAAGGTTTAATGTATATTTGGAAACAATAGGATACATGTGGAAAGCATATAGTTGAATATATTTTATAAAGTTTTAACACTAAAACTTGTTATGCATAAGTTTGATTAGATATTTAAGCTCATAGTGAAATGTATTTACCCTATTGGGACCCTATACTTACTTTACTCAACATATCTTAATTCAAAAGCCCCAATTACCTATGATATAAATCTTCTAAATAAATTAACACAAGTTTATGATTGCTTCTATATTGACACAATGTACACCATCTATATTCATTTTAAATTGTTAATTACAATTAAAGTGAGACGCATTCAATAATTATACTTGACCATGCAAGACGATTATAGGGATTAGATTATTAAATAACTGTTGTTGTTTTTTTCAAATAATGATCGTTACGTTATGAAACATACGTCGTGGTTGGAATCTGTTGTTGCTTTCTTAGACTCTGTTTGCTACTTATTTCTCAACACAGGAAGTGAATGAAGATGCAATAAAATAGATTTGTACTCGTTATACTGACAAAATGAGAATCGTCACCGTTAATTGTTTTTGTCTTCGAAATGTAGTGTTTAACACGAGTACACCGGTAATTTATTGGAAATCGTGTCTTTATTTGAACTTTGTCGTTACATAAACGCCTCATGGAGAATGCCTCGTGACCACACATCTGCGCTCGTCATTTATCTTTCTGAAACAGTATTGTGGTTGTTGCGAAATGACGACAGTTGCATAACCATTCATAGACAATAGTTTATGATACTACATGGGGATTTTGGAATACATGTTAACGTAATCCGTTGCATTTATCAGCATATTTGCAAGTTAACATAATTATCAGTTTTCAAATGGGGAATGTAATACGTGATAATAATCTACAAGCATTACATACATTTGCCAAGAACAAATATAAACTGCACGTGTTACAATGTTGGTGTGTCATAAAATTATCAATAAATATAGTTTTACCAACTAAATGTATTCATGATATGATTTGTCAACAACCAAGAAGTACACAAAAAATTTCAAATAAAATCCCGATTTTCAATCATTTGCAAGGGGACTCGTTTATATGCATTGGTTTACGATGGACATCATTTGCCACGTGCATATTTGTTTTTAAGGACATTAAGTTGCATTAGTCCTTAATATTCACTAATAATTTCAATGACACTGATAGTCTGTGCAATTGCGCATCCCTTTGTGGCTGAACATAAGAGCCCTTTACTCTAAATGCAATGCTGATGCTAACTTATTCAAAACTCTGCTCTGTGATGGTGAATAATTGCATGCAGCTGGAAAATAAAACATTTTAATGTGCAAATAAGATTTATCATGTTTGTGTTATAATAGAAACGTGTATTTATCAGACGATATTTCACCTCATAATAACATATGCTATAAATGCCAACCGTGTCTATAATATTTAAAAACTATGTGGTCGTGCATGACAACCAAAGCCATGGATATATAAGGAAACATTACCTTCTTAGAAATAACTAATGCATTTAAGTACGACACCTCGATGCCATTTTTATGTCTACTGGGAGCGTGCAATCAGCTAATGTACTACTCAATAAAACCGGATCTTTATGTCAAATCTGCCAAAAGAGATAAAGCCTCCATCTGCATAGAGGGAATAGCGTAATGTATTGTGGTCAAATCAAAAAATAGTTGACGTCGATGCGCGCCATTATATTACACAGTTTCGACAATATTCCATGACATACTTCTTCGATAATTCGAATATCATTTTGTATAGCCTAATAACGTATAGTAATGTTCATAAATAATTTATAAATTATTATTTGTATGATAGTGTTATATTACAAGCTTATGACGGTATTGGTGGTACAAACTCAACACCTAGTTACAACAATATTGTACGTGGCCCAATCATATTTTTCGACTTGGCGTTAATGTGTGTTGTAGAGGCTTATATACATTATCCTATACACATATGTCTATGTAATGCTCAAGAGATTCTTTACCGCTGGTGCGTTTAGTGTCATATGTGAATTAATATGGTTTAGATGTACACCGACCATGCAACATGTACAGCCATAACAGATTTTACGGTTGCCTTTATACGCGTAGAATGATGCAGTCAAACTGGTATTCATATAAACCACGTCATGCGAAAATGGGTCTTACGCAACATGCGTCCAGCAATCGCGTTGTCTCGTTAGGAGCGGAATCAGCGGACATGGCAGCTCCTGACCAGACTGCGCGGATAGGAAGGCTGGGTTTGAGCTACACTGGCCGCTGGATTAGCATAAGGTCTATTTTCACATGAAATTTTTCATACATGACATTTTACTCCTACTGTTGGTGTGCTCACTGCTTCCCGTGTTGATATCGGACCGTATGATACCTGTACACGCATCGAAGGAGATGATAGAAACACGGCGCAACAGTACATCTTTAGAGTTGTATTGGTTTATTGTGACAGGCTTAAGTAATCATAAATCAACATATTTATATATTGCATAAGTACAATAGTTTAATAACATTGCCGTATGCATGCAACATAATATATGAAGTCATTTTACCATCCGATGCAAGGTTGCAGCTAGTTCACCTAATATACCATAAAAATACAGCCATTCGACTTGCAAAGAGCTATCTTAAAAGTAATTGTATTTTATCTCATTCATTGAATACCATATGTACCATTCTAATAGCAACATTCGTATATGAAGTATTGTACGCAATCTTGCAAATCAATGAGGGTTATAAACATGATAATCATAAATTGTGAAAGTCAGTAATATCGAAATGAAGGAGTGTTCTAAGCAAAATATATAGCATTAAAGGAAAGTGTTCATAGTTCGGCGTATTGGCAATTATCCATTTTTTTTTACAAAGACTCAAACATACTTATATAAAACGAGTGCAAGCAATAAACAAAAATAACACCACAAACATAGATAAAACAAATGTATGAGCATTGATCGTTTAAAATAAAAACAATTAAACAATTTCAAACGCGAAACGATTTAATAATTTAGAATGTTTCTTCATATTTTCGTAAAGCTATGTGTAAACACGGAGATTGCTGACATACACTAAAATGCGCACCCATCAACATGTCTGTCAACATTATCGATAGGTCTAATTGAAAGTATTTTGATCGGGCAAACCGCGATGGAATCCACTGGGGGTCAATATATTTTGTATTATCTTTATATCTTAAGGTTAATAGTATTACCTTTGTGATACTTGAGCTCTTTAATTTGCTTTACAAAGTTAATATGATGGTTTAAAAAGCATCCTTTAAAAGTGTCCGTTACCTGTGAAAAAGTGCCTAACTATTCATAACTTGTTCCACATCGACAGGCGCTGTTTTTATTTGTCAAAGGCTTTTAAGCTATTGTAGATTAGTGGTATAGTGTTATACTTGATAAATGTCTTTTAAAATATACGACAGCAAGGAAAATATATGATAATACACTATAAAAGGACATAGTTAAGATATGTAACGACTCATTGTGTGGATATAATGGGGATCCGTCCATCATACTTGTGTAGTGTTATAGCTTAATGGAATTCATCATAGTCGCAGGCTCTACAATGAAGTTATCTTCATGTATCATCGATACCATCTTACATGCAACAAAACACTTTTATATCAATGTGACCGAGTTCCCACAGTTATTGTCCAAAACTGTTTAATTGTTGGAATCGCGAATATACAAATATTATACGATAAGCGATATAAATAATATGTATTCATACACATGGCATAATGCACAAGACAAAGGAAAAATGTTGTGTACATATAGAAGTACGTATGAATCAACTGCTTCAGAGCATTTTATTATAGAGGTGTACTCTCCTGGACTACCGTACACATGTACGTACAATGAGTTCACATGCAGACACAATTATAGTACACATTAAACGTTACTTATTCAGCGACACAAAAAACCTCGTGCTGCGAACAGTATTGGTGCGGACAATGGCAATAATGATAGATAAGTAACTTATAATAAACTGCAGATACGTTCAATCATCTTAATGTATTTACTGGATTATCAATCCGGATCAAATTTGAAAGATTAATTAGATCTTGTGTTAATGTTGTGACGACTAATAACAAATGTGAATTGCTATAACACAAAACGGCTCATTAATAACAAGTACCTTTACAACTTTGATAATTCATGTCACTTCAATCATAAGCTCAGAATAAATATCGCAATATATACAATATGTTGCATTCCCGACATATATTAAATTGTTAAGAAATACGCATGGTTCAAGCGTCTGTATGCAACAATAAAATTGGTCAGCTTACATTTTCACGAGGCTATAAAACATGTTAACTACCGTATCATAACCGCCCTCACCTACATACACATATACCCTAACATGTACCACGTTATTCAAAAGAGGCAATAAAGAACCGGAAAAACGACAAAGACATTGTCCGTTCTACTAGCAACAATAGTGTTTTGTATTTTAGTACTCAAGCGTGAATTATGTCGAATTGTAAAACAGCATTGTGTTTACGTTACATTCTGAGCAACATAAAACGTGCATTATTAAGAACAAGACAGAGGGTTCTATAATGATCCTTTTGCTTTGCAGAGATTGTCATCAGTTTATTTGCGTCTGTTTCATTTTTTCTCAAGGTAACCTGCAACCAAGTTGCAACAGGACCACTACTATCTGCATGAACATTGCCATTGAATAATATAAGATGCATGGGGAGTGCACACAATAGTTGTATTTCTTAATGGTACTATTCCCGAAGGCGTAGTATATAATATGTTCTTTGTAATGCCGTGAAACCAGTACGATGTTGCTGATTAAATTTGCGGTATCCGAGTAGTTTTTTTTTCAATGTTAACTTGATAGTATAAACTTTAAAGAATATAGTCAATTTTGTGTGTACCGCAACATCGTAAAATATCAAAACAAAGGTAAAGCATCACCAGAAACTATACTATGAGAGAAATTCGTGTTAATAGGATTTTGTTGAAATACAAAACAGGAAATAACATACATCACGGCATCACACCTTAATCAAGATTAAAACAATTCAAAACCATTTATTGTTAACGTTTAACAAGATGTAGTACAGTAGGTCAGCGGTAGTGATTTGTTGTGTCTGTCTTAGCCGGATATCTTAATGAAACGCTTTTTTGAACTTGATATACATACCGACATATTACTAGTAGTATGCATAATCCTTTCTTAGCAGTGCCGTTCGTGGTATAACGATACCTTTCTCATATGCAGATCTCATGCGCCGAAACAATATGTTCGTCTCAGGGTCTTCTTTAATCCCTAACAGATATCAGATTTGGTGAAAACGCATGATGTATTTAATGTCGATCAAGAATACAAAAGTACCTAAGAACCTTGAAATGCCTAATGCTTATGAAGGAATTTAATGTGATTAGTTCCTTTGAACAATCGCACCACCTACCTTTAAAGATAAGTGTTACGGTTTGATACCTGAAAAAAAAACGTTATTTATCTCGCTTTGTGTCTTTCCTGAACCCGATTGAATCGGGTGAAACCCGCAATGAATTATATCGATTGTTCCAAGGCGTTGTAACCAGCTTAATAAATTGTACTGTGATATGCACTGTATGTATTCACCGGTATTGCATGGGCAATAAGTCGCTTTTTTTTCAAATGCAACGATTGTCGGATTGTTATATAATGTATTTGCTGCTATTGTTTCGTCACTTTCATTATTCCTCAGTTCACAATCATGTCAGGCGATGTTTTGTACCAAATAACACACGTCTTTTATCTTTACATAACTACACCCAAGGCCGCAGAATCTGGCTGATCGTATTGAGAGCTGGTCTGTGGTCTACTGGAAACATTCTAAAGCAAACACTCAGGTATCGCAGGTTTCATCCCACGCTCGTATATGATATAGATTCAGATGCTAACAGGAAGCCAGTGACGTCGTACACTCATGTATAGAGTGGTATTTCCGACATATCACGGGTCTATGAAATGCGTGCATTCGAATCAACTTTATACTACGCTCGATATTTGAATATCAAGTGTAATTAAAAGCAATACTATTAATAAATACAAACTACTAAGTCGAATTATGCGATATAATGCGCAACTTTACTACATAAATGTAATTAAACTGTGGGAACGTATATACATGATAATTAGAGCTAGTATTATGACATTAGTTTCGGAATAATTTCATTTGAAGCAGTTAGCGTTAACTGTTTAGCGTTTAGCGTATTGCCGGTAATAAATAAGCATTTGGAACATAAAATGCAACTAAAACTAACCTAAATAAATAACTACACAATTAATTTAACGTATTAAACAATTAAAGTTTAAAAGGAACGAAGATAGTAAAATAAAAATAGCACATTTACTTTAATACCGCTCTATCAAAATGTGGGTTTATGTTTCTATCAACTTTTTGTACAATAGAGCGGCTATAAGTTATGCTGTCTGCTTTGCTGGGAAGTTGCTGATAAGGATCAAGATAACGGTTCTAGCTGCACTGTTTAAAGCGTTTACATTCTGAAATATTACTTTCTTATCTCAACAAACTTATCTTAACAAACGGTTCTAATCTTTCACCAATAATTAAAGAAGCTATTTGCACTCGATGTACTCGAGATACCTCAATTGCCATTTCACCGCAATACAGCGGTGCGTTCGAATAATATGACTATATGAAAACAACACACAATACACATGTAATATCATGAAACAAATTACAGCTCATAAGACATAGTATACATACATGTGTTGACATCCTAGTTATGTACTCAAATAATATTATGTCTAACGAAATGCGACACCCGTAACTAGTATATTAAGCTTCTTTTGAACTACATCGATTCCTTTTTAAATGGTATTAAATGTTTAATACACTTTATGCCTTCAGTGTGTGAACACATGCACACTATATTTCTACTCCTTTTACATTGATTTCTTGTATAATATACACATGATTGAGTCGCGCTCTTGTAAAACAGGGATTAATGCATGTGCGTAATTATAGTTCCAGGGATGATACTTTCCGGTTTTACTGGATTTTCGTTTGAAGGAAATCTCTTCAAAACGAAATTCTAGTCTAGACGACAGTTTCTTCCCGATTAGCATGTGCTGCTTTACGCGCATGCAATAAGAAATTTGTTCTTAGATATCGACTTATATGTATTCTTTCTGTATAATCGTATACTCATGAGTACTTAGGGTCTAATTTTAAATACCTATTGCCAATAACTCAATGGATGTTTTAACTAGTTCCCTCAAAGGTAAAAACATATCACATGTCCGGAATTTGTATTCATTCGTAAGAAACATGAACTTAACACATAAGCTTTCATAATTAAAATGTTTGCACTAAAATTCCACATTTAAGGTTAAAATTACGTTAGAATTTATGTATATATTGATCGATTATCATGATTAAATCGTCGTAAAGACATCAATGTGATTAGCTTGCTGAGATGTAGTTCTTTGATATAGCAATCTGTTAATTGCACGAGGAATGTGGTCATATCATCAGATAATTCTAATCACATCCTTCGTAATCCTGTATTGCTTAATGTTTCTGTATCTACATCGCCAACTATCTTTAAATACATGGTTTTACAGTTGCATTTATAATGGTAGTGCACACGTTTACACACTCATTATAGGCCATACACCAGCAAATTTGAAGGCAGTATACATTGTGAACCGTTTATTAGCAGTGTACATGAATATTTTACTTGAGATGATAGTATCATGGAATCGGGTAATGGTATTCCATAATGCGATTTAATCAAACGCTATATTTAAATGTTTTGTTTATTCTGATTAAATATTTGAGATAAAGGGGATGTTATCTATGACCAGACAAAAAACCAGATTTCAGTGATAAATGTATTTCGATTTAATCGTTGTGGAATTCAAAATATTACCCGATTACGGGTGTTTTTACGTAAATGCTCTACTTTTGTTAACAGTTTGTAATGTTGGTCATTATTTATGTTTGGCAACAACACTTATTTGAATAATGTGTTGAGCAAATCATTACATTCATGTCATGTATCATTCTGTATTATTCTGAATTATCACGATGAGCTGTAATATGCTTAAGTGATATAACTATTTTTCTGTTCTGTTTCAAGTATTACCCGCTTCATTACAGAGTGTGCCATTATTTCACAAGGAAAACGCAGTTTTTAAGCCCACTAAATGCCCATTATGTTGTACCAAGAGTCCTTCTCCTTGTATTCGACAGTAATTTATAGTCAATAAAGACATCATTATGACGAAACTGGGAAATTATACAAAAAATACAATAAAACAGTCGCAGGATTCTTTGTTGTGATATAATCAGAACGCTATTATTGGCATTTAGATAGTATAGAGAGCATATGATGACTAGTGATCATCAGGAAGTGATACAATCGATAAATATTGACTAAAATAATGACAATAAGCTATTTATGATGCATGCATATATTATTTTGCAAACACTTACTTAAGTCCGCACCGCTTTGCACTCATCATGGTCACCTGGCCTTCGATCGTGAAAAAAATGCTTTTTTTTAATGGAAACGTTAGAGTGTTTATGAATACTTTTTCTATTCACATATAAATGCAATGTATACTGACTGAATTCAAATGAGTATTTCATTCATATTTTTCTATTTTGAGACGAATGTCTCTTACTGATGGCAATATGTTCAAATCCGAAGATATGTCAGGCAACGTGACAGAAGGTTATACAGGTGCCGTCACTCAGAACCCGGTGGTCACGTTTGGTGGTTTACGTTAATATACGGCTACTCCAGTCTCACCGTATGGCTGTTTGGCATTCCTACGATCAGCATCAATATCACAGTTCTTTCTCGTTAAGATATGCGGAATCCTACGAATGCCCTGCTGTGCTGGCTGGCAGTTGCGGATTTGTTGACAATGATGCCGTATGTGCCGTTAGTGATACATTTCTACTGCGCCCGAGAAGTTAACATAGGCGTCTCCTTAGCGGTCTTTCGATATGTGCAGCTTCATTAACAACGCCATCAACTTCCTGCTTTACTGCATCATGACCATGCAATTCCGCACCAAATTTCTGCACATGTATTTCAACAAGAAAACGTCGTTTAAAGATATGGAAAGAACACAGCTAACTACGTCTCTGAATAGGACGACAATTACGTCTGCATACACGCGAACTGTTACGACAATCATGCATAATATAAACATGTTTACGATATACTACATTGAGGTTAAGGGATTCGGATATTACTTAGTGGTGGGGTGATGTGCGAATAACAACTCGCAAAGCGATATGTATGTATGTAAATGGACATTTATTTCACCAGTGTTGTGACTGTCATCATAGAATGACGTCAGTGTGATATATTATCATTACTTATCTTAGTGTTATGTTGTTATCGCTTCAAGATGGTGCGTATGATGACAATTGTATACGTAATGTGTTGTTAATAAAGATTACTTTTGCAACGTGCGTGTTTTCTTTGAGTCCAACTGTCATTACTGTTTTATTTTTATAATGCACATTGTCGTTCAACATAACTGCGCAGATCGTGTTTCCTATCGTATGTTTGTATTAAGTGTGTGATATATTTATTTGTTCAAGAGGCCAAGCAACCTTACTGCATTACAATAAATTACTATGCAAGTGTTAGACCCACAAATACGGCTTACCATTAGTTAACAGCGTAATGCATGTAACATATACACGTTAAGACTATCTCATTGATATCACACCATTATAACTGTATTGTTATTCCGTTGCATATGTATTTAGCATTTGCATACAGCAAATTACGCGCATAAAGCAAATTATACATGTACCTCAATGTCTGGACTTAACTCAGTAAAACCCTAAATGTAACATTCATATAAGCACTTTCGGTAGACTACGACTTAAGGGCATGTAATACATACACTTAGAAATGCATAGTACACGTGTAAAATGTTCATGAATTCAAATGTTTGGTGACTTGTCTTTTAAATTGAAAATCACGCACAATTATATATAAAACGTTGAATGCATTAACCTAAATGTGTGTAAGTTGTACAATAATACGAGTGTTAATAATCGAAATTAACTAAAACTTAGTACAGTACATCGGTAGTCTTTCTCTACCCTCCATGAACTGCGTAGTCTATATCTGGCTTCATTTAATTAAATAAGTATTATCGGACTGACTGCGCATACAAAGTGAACATTTCTAATAATCTTTACGAATAAACAAAGCTAATACCGTAGTCAACTTGAACACGTGTCAACTCGAATGAGAACAAGACTATTTTTATATATCGCAGCGTTCCTGAGGCATCTGTGTATCTTTGTATTGCATTTGTCTATAAATGCAGCCACGAAATCTAATCTATGCATATAACCTAGTCAAAAAAGCGTGATAAGTATAATATAAACATTGTTTGCAATATTGGAAATAATTAATTAAAAAAAAGAAAAGAAATACTACTTCAACTAATACTTATACAAACTTAATAACACTGAAACACAAATAAAATAAAATAAACCTAATAATACTAATAATAATTATAATAAGAATACACTCGTATGAAGTCGTTGCTGGTTTTACTGTCCTCGGTGTAAACATACACTCGTTTAGAGTCATACTGCGACACCGCGTCAATATGACAGTATAACTCTATATTAACACATATCATATACTATAATCTCCTACATTGACGTAATAGCACTACGTTTACTGATTGTCAGTTGGTGTTGGAAAGTAAAATGTATTCTGGAAACCTTTGTTATAAAGAAAATGGAAAAATGAAACACTAGCATCTTAATCAGTAGATAAGTTCTTCCTATAAGCAAAAAGTTAGAACTCCTCTCTTGGTAATGTATCTGAAAAACCTACTGTTTATATCGATTTCCTCGAACGTCTTGACCTCTTCAAGACACTATCGAGACCGTTTTCTGGGTTGAACCAGTAATCGGTGTCTTGAAAAACGGTATTGAAAAAAGTTCCCTGAGTGTGAATCTAACGCCCTGATTGCTAGGCGGACACCATATCGACTAAGCAGCCGCAAGGTTCAAGTGTCTGTAGTTAGCGCATGGCACAATTGTATCTTTCTTGCTCATGTTTCTGTAGTTTTGTTATTTCGATATTGTGTTAATCTAATTTGAATCAGTGTATTGATGTGTAACATGTTGTGATTAAGCGATCAAAACAAGTGTCAAACCAGTCACGTAAGTACCGTAATTATTGCAATAACGATTTTGTGTACAAAGTTCATTTGATTATCCAACATTAGAAAGTTCTAGTAAATGCATTAGCAGACTATTTTGGACTTATTTATAATACATAAATGATACTATTTCATGATAAATAGTTGAATATGTTTTGAGACCAAGTTAAACATCAACCAATTGATATTTGAAGGAACCTATTTTTCATGCAAAATTGCTAAAAACAATATTGATTGCTCTAACAACCACTAAATCATTTACGTTATGTGTGACGCCATTAGCAATTGCAATTGTTTTTATATAGCATACATTTCAAAATTAGATTTCCGTGTTTTCGTTTTATTGAATTTGCTTTCGGCACTCAATAAAAGGTAAAGAAGAAATATATTTATCGAATTATAATATAAACGAAATGACGCGGTTATCGATGCAATGATTTGTATGTTTTTTAAAATAAATGGCATTATCTAACTTGTTAAAATTTAGGACTCACACAAACGTTATTGTTTCCTTATCTGTGCAAAACTAGAATATATTTTGTTTTCATTCTATTGAATACTTACGGTTGATTTAAATAGACATGTAAGCATATTCAGGACTTTGATCTTTATTAAAATACTTGTTTCATTTTCCAAAAATGAATGAACAGTGTACATATTTAAGCCTATTGAAAGTATGAAAATAAGAATTGATCACATGCTATACCTTGTTTCCCATGTAATATAACCATTACATATATGTTTATCTTTAACACGTGTAATACAACCTTCGATCAATTATATTGGCTAGCCGGATTACAAATTTACATGTCATGTATTCCTCCGCATTAATTGTCAACAATATGGCGTCAAAAATCTTAGCGATACCGTTAGGCGCATCTGTCAAAATCGACGGCAGGGGTAAAGGCATTGTAATCGCACAAAAAAACGTAGAACAAGACGTCATGTACACAGTTTCGATCGATGGCAGCAATTACGAGGCTGATCTAACCGCATCCAGGCTGAGTTTGATTACAGAACGAACGCTGACAGCTCGAACAGATTTGCAACAATCACCGACGATGATGTAAATGATTTTGTAGTCAAGTAAAATAACAAAAATACCCAATCCAAAACGTTTTATGACATGAAATTACTTTCTGCCTTTCCACAAACACAAAATATCTCGCACGATATATCCGAAATGCCACCAAATAAGTTATGCGAAGAATTATGCAAAAAATTTCTAAGTGTGAAAAACCCAGACGGTTCCAACTACAAACCAACACCACTCCACGGATTCCTTGGCAGTTTTGAACGATATTTTCGAGACCAAAATAAACTTACCTCGATAAGGAAGAGAATGGCGAAAGCAGCGAGTCTCCCTGAAGACAAACGTCTGACGAACCATAGTGCCAGAAAGCATCTTGTCCAGAAACTTTCTGAGAACAACGTTCCGCCAAACCACATTATGCAGATCACTGGTCATCGAAACTTGCATTCCATCAATAACTACAGCCACATCAGTGAACAGCAACACAAAAGCATCTCCAATATCTTGGCGAACACCAGCAATCTCCAGGAAATGCCGTTTCCTTATCAGTTGAACCAGATGTCAGTCGCAAAAAAACACAATAAATTCCGCAGCACATGCTTCTCAGTACACGTTTCATGGCGGTTTGAATAACATGTTCGCTGGAAGCATTTTCGGAGGAACTTTTAGCATCAACATCAATTCTGCTCCGAGCAACCAATGTCCATCGTCATTTCCAAGTTGTGAGAGGCAGGACACACCACAAAAGCGCCACAGAATAATTGTAGAAAGCGAAAGCGACTGACATTTTAATCCTTGTGTTATATTCAAAATTTCGATTGACTTAAGTAACCTACAATCGCGAAATCGCAGTACTCTTGACTCTAACGTCATAGGAATGACGTAGTTTAAAGCTTGTAGATGTTTTTTTATTGTTTTATCTATTTGTGCTTGTTACTTTAAATCAACTTCGATGCATGTCCATTTCCTGCATTGATATAAAAAAAGTAATCACTTGATGAATAAAACATGCGAATTGGTTGGCATTTTTGATAGTCTTTTCGGAACTATTTCAAGCGGGAAACATTGACATTCCAAATATATCCGGGTCAAAATATTTGTTAAGAAGTAGTGAACTCGTAAATTGATCTCTGGTTAAGCATGTGATAAAAAAAGATCTGACACTCGTTGTCATATCATACCATATTTTATTAAACTCGTTCAGGAAATTCGTCAGTAAGCTCGCCAAAGGCTCGCTTACTAACAAAATTCCTGAACTCGTTTAATAAAATATGGTATGATATGACAACTCATGTCAGATCCTATATATACTGTATTAATTATTAAATATATATTTTTCATGATTTCGTTGTGGAATATCTGTTGAAACATATGAAGTTAACATTCGTTGATTTTGTATTTGCACGTCCAGATTACCAGTTGTTTTTCAAAAGTGCTTCGCATTTATATACTTAAGCTTAGATAAGCATTGTTTGGCTTGCCATACTAATTATAAAGGCGTGTAAATACAACAGAAAGCTGTGCATTTATAACGTATTTACATACATTTGAACATGTCAAGTTAAAAAAATATATATAAATGTATGCTTCCGAAAGTCATCGTTACTAAATACATTCTCCGGTTCATTCTATAAATGAATCGTCTAATTGCTTAGGTGCATTTGTATATTTGTGTCCATACATGACAGCAACGGAAAATGCCACAATATCAATATATTAACTTATTAAATGATTGTATTTTTAAAACCGCCTTCATATTTGTTCTAAAATGCATGTACGTTTACGTTTTGAAAATGAGTTGATTCATTTATCTACTAAACACATCTCCTTAAGTTGGGTTTCACTGAAAAGGCATATTGACACGATGAGTTGTGTCCTCTGCTTGTTTGGGAAGTTGCTTATTATGATCAAGTGAACGATTGAAGCTAAACCGCTTACTGATTTTGAAATATTACCTCATAACATAGTTAAAAAAAACTAATACCAGAAACAATTCGTACACGATAATTTCAAGATATCTCAATTGACTCTGCAACGCAATTTTTCAATTTGAAAAAGACATGTTAAGTGTTTAACTTCCTTAAACTACAATTATTAACGACTATAAGACCAAACGATCAAGAATTTTTCGCTTGATGATATATCTTGAGTTTCAATTTCCTACAATTTGTTTTCCTATATTGTGTTAAATACGATATATTGTACTATATTGTGTAATATGTATATAATAGCGTGCTCTGTCTTTTGATTCTGAAAATGATGGGAGTACTGGCAGACGTAATAGTTAATGCTGANAAAAAGAAATACTACTTCAACTAATACTTATACAAACTTAATAACACTAAAACACAAATAAAATAGAATAAACCTAATCGTACTAATAATAGTTATAATATTAATACTAATACTAATAATAATAAGAAAACACTCGTATGGAATCGTGGCTGGTTTTACTGTCCTCGGTGTAAACATACACTCGTTTAGAGTCATACTGTGTTTTTCTTCGTGTGTACAATAGACAATCAAACAGAGCCTATTATAACATGACTTACGCTCCAGGAGTGAAATAACGTAATGCTCAATTACTTTTCATATCGATTTCCTCGAACGTCTTGACCTCTTCAAGACACTATCGAGACCGTTTTTAGGGTTGAACCAGTAATCGGTGTCTAGAAAAACGGTATTGAAAAACATTCCATGAGTGTGAATCTAACGCCCTGATTGCTAGGCGGACACCATATCGACTAAGCAGCCGCAAGGTTCGAGTGTCTGTAGTTAGCGCATGGCACAATGGTATCTTTCCTGCTCATGTTTCTGTAGTTTTGTTATTTCGATATTGTGTTAATCTTTTTTGAATCAGTGTATTGATGTATAACATGTTGTGATTAAGCGATCAAAACAAGTGTCAAACCAGTCACCTAAGGACCGTAATTATTGCAATAACGATTTTGTATACAAAGTTCATTTGATTATCCAACGTTAGAAAGTACTGGTAAATGCATTAGCAGACTATTTTGGACTTATTTATAACACAAAAATGATACTATGTCATGATAAATAGTTGAATATGTTTTGAGACCAAGATAAAACATCACCCAATTGATATTTGAAGACACCTATTTTTCATGCAAAATTCTTAAATAACATATTGATTGCTCTAACAACCACTAAATCATTTACGTAATGTGTGACGTAATGTGTGACGCCATTATGAATTGCAATTGTTTTTATATAGCATACATTTCAAAATTAGATTTCCGTGTTTGCGTTTTATTTGAATTTGCTTTTGGCACTCAATACAAGGTAAAGAAGAAATATATTTATCGAATTATTATATAAACGAAATGACGCGGTTATCGATGCAATGATTTGTTATGTTTTTAAAATAAATGGCATTATCTAACTTGTTATAATTTAGGACTCACACAAACGTTATTGTTTTCTTATCTGTGCAAAACTAGAATATATTTTGTTTTCATTCTATTAAATACTTACGGTTGATTTTAATAGACATGGTAGCATATTCAGGACTTTGATCTTTATTAAAATACTTGTTTCATTTTCCAAAAATGAATGAACAGCGTACATATTGAAGCCTATTGAAAGTATGAAAATAAGAATTTATCACATGCTATACCTTGTTTCCCATGTAATATAACCATTACATATATTTTTTTATCTTTAACACGTGTAATACAACCTTCGATCAATTATATTGGCTAGCCGGATTACAAATTTACATGTCATGTATTCCTCCGCATTAATTGTCAACAATATGGCGTCGAAAATCTTAGCGATACCGTTAGGCGCATATGTCAAAATCGACGGCAGGGGTAAAGGCATTGTAATCGCACAAAAAACGTAGAACAAGACGTCATGTACACAGTTTCGATCGATGGCAGCAATTACGAGGCTGATCAACCCGCATCCAGGCTGAGTTTGATTACAGAACGAACGCTGACAGCTCGAACAGATTTGCAAAAATCACCGACGATGATGTAAATGATTTTGTAGTGAAGTAAAAGAACAAAAATACCCAATCCAAAACGTTTTATGACATGAAATAACTTTCTGCCTTTCCACAAACACAAAATATCTTGCACGATATATCCGAAATTGCACCAAATAAGTTATGCGAAGTATTATGCAAAAAAATTCTAAGTGTGAAAAACCCAGACGGTTCCAACTACGAACCAACAACACTCCACGGATTCCTTGGCAGTTTTGAACGATATTTTCGGGACCAAAATAAACTTACCTCGATAATGAAGAGAATGGCGAAAGCAGCGAGTCTCCCTGAACTTTTAGCATCAACATCAATTCTGCTCCGAACAACCAATGTCCATCGCCATTTCCAAGTTGTGAGAGGCAGGACACACCACAAAAACGCCGCAGACTAATTGTAGAAAGCGAAAGCGACTGACATTTTAATCTTTGTGTTATATTCAAAATTTCGATTGACTTAAGTAACCTACAATCGCCAAATCGCAGTACTCTTGACTCTAACGTCATAGGAATGACGTAGTTTAAAGCTTGTAGATGTTTTTATTGTTTTATCTATTTGTGCTTGTTACTTTAAATCAACTTCGATGCATGTCTATTTCCTGCATTGATATAAAAAAAAGTAATCACTTAATGAATAAAACATGCGAAATGGTTGGCATTTTTGATATTCTTTTCGGAACTATTTCAAGCGGGAAACATTGACATTCCAAATATATCCGGGTCAAAATATTTGTTAAGAAGTAGTGAAAGGCTCGCTTACTAACAGAATTCCTGAACTCGTTTAATAAAATATGGTATGATATGACAACTCATGTCAGATCCTATATATACTGTATTAATTATTAAATATATATTTTTCATGATGTCGTTGTGGAATATCTGTTGAAACATATGAAGTTAACATTCGTTGATTTTGTATTTGCACGTCCAGATTACCAGTTGTTTTTTCCAAAAGTGCTTCGCATTGATATACTTAAGCTTAGATAAGCATTGTTTGGCTTGCCATATTAATTATAAAGGCGTGTAAATACAACAGAAAGCTGTGCATTAATAACGTATTTACATACATTTGAACATGTCAAGTTGAAAATATATATATAAATGTATACATTCCAAAAGTCATCGTTACTAAAGACATTCTCCAGTTCCTTCTATAAATGAATCGTCTACTCGCTTAGGTGCATTTGTATATTTGTGTGCATACATGACAGCAACGGAAAATGCCACAATATCAATATATTAACTTATTAAATAATTGTATTTTTAAAACCGCCTTCATATTTGTTCTAAAATGCATGTACGTTTCGTTTTGAAAATGAGTTGATTCATTTATCTACTAAACACATCTCCTAAAGTTGGGTTCCACTGAAATGGCATATTAACACGATGAGTTGTGTCCTCTGCTTGTTTGGGAAGTTTCTTATTATGATCAAGTGAACGATTGAAGCTAAACCGCTTACTGATTTTGAAATATTACCTCATTAGTGGTAACCCAATGGTTCCCATAGTTAAAAACCTAATACCAGAAACAATTCGTACACGATAATTTCAAGATATCTCAATTGACTCTGCAACGCAATTTTTCAATTTGAAAAAGACATGTTAAGTGTTTAACTTCCTTAAACTACAATTATTAACGACTATAAGACCAAACGATCAAGAATTTTTCGCTTGATGATATATCTTGAGTTTCAATTTCCTACAATTTGTTTTCCTATATTGTGTTAAATACGATATATTGTACTATATTGTGTAATATGTATATAATAGCGTGCTCTGTCTTTTGATTCTGAAAATGATGGGAGTACTGGCAGACGTAATAGTTAATGCTGAACAGTCATAACAACCGCAACAGTGGTTATAAAACTATCCGTTGGTGTGTGTAAGTAATCGGCGCTGAAACCATTTCTGACCATGACAATATTGTGAGTTCGTCTTCCGAGCGATTCATATACATGTACACTATTTTTTTATAAAGAAAGTATGTATTACCAGTCCTGTTAAGAAATGTTGATTAAATATGTCCGATTAGTGTTGGTGTGTTCAGACTGCGCATACGAAACACTAAAACGAAATTGTGAAGAAAGGAAACACACATTCTTTCAGTCTTATGAAGAAATGTTGACGGATTTTGTCCTTTAATTGTCGACGTTGCAAACATAAAAACATATATAACAGCAGCAAATAGTTACATACACAATTGGTATCAAATAAAACAATTCAAAATTACAATTACAAAGCTAGCTGTGCACGATTTAAAATCGCACGTATAGATTCAATAAACAAGTATGCTATCTATATGTATTTACATCCATCACTTTTATGGTGTGTGTTCTCCAAATTGTCGCTTTTAGAAAATATGTATTATATTATTTGTATTTGTTTGTTTGCCTTTATAAGTGTACATATTCTTTAAATCTTCGTCTTCTTCTACGTGTCGCTCACTAAGATGGGCACGCTGGCTCTCTGCGCAAAGGTAGCCACTCGCTGCTGCAGGTCAGCCATAATTCCGTAGAGCTTCCCTAGAATCGTGATCTCCTCCGCCAAGATCTGGCGCCTTGGGCCTTCGTACCATCCACCTCCGTAGCCTGACGTAGCCTGACGCCTCGCAGTAGGATGGAGTGACCTCCGGAAGCTTGGATTGGACCCCTTCGATACATGCCGTCCGACACTCTACCAGCTCGAGGGAACTACATATGCAGAGCAACAACAAGCAAACAAGCAAATAAGCAAATATCCAATGGTGTCCATCAATGGAGTGGAATGCATTTCAGCATCGGTTAGCGTACTTTTTTCCGAATTGTCCTTGTTGAAGGAGGCTTGCCAAACAACGGTTTAGAGCGCTCCCCACCCTTTTTTGTCTGATTGCTCCGTTTTACACCGCTTAGTCTCGAGGGGAGGTGGCTGATATTTGTCTGCCCTCTGCTCTTCAACCTTTTACGTTTGAGAAGCCCTGTCAAGAGTTGACTCTCCCGCTTGCATAACTCTCCGGGTTATAAGGCACTCCATCCACATTAAGAAATGAGTCTTGTGTTAGATTGTAAAATCTCATCTATTTAAGGCTACAGAGCGCGAAGTTTTTATTGATTACAGGTAATGTAACACCTTAATGTCATATCTCTGTCTGTGCTTTATTCTTTATTTAGTTAAGTGTTGCGGTTAGTCCATGATTAAGGCAAACCTACACATATGTGTTGGTTTATATGGAATGCAATCGTGTGATAGTAAACCAAGAAGGCATCATACCACGCAAGATAATGAATGTAGTGTCAATATGTATCTCTTCAAGTGTGGACCTTCGTGCATGAGTTTGTTTTTAAACTAAACTTACTAAACTTAAACGCTTATAATGTCCAAGGATAGGTCGATTAAACGTCGTGATTTAAGAAATGCTCAGTTAAACAGCGGTTTTGTAAGACTCACTTATAAAGCATAGTAACCAAAAAATGACTTCTTATGATCAACCAGCGATTTATTTTGCAAAGAAGCTGTCTGATTAAATAAAATATTTGAATATATGTTACTACGTCTTATTATATTTCTTGTTTGGTGCAGATCATAGGTTTGGATAAATACACGTCAAAGTAAAATGTATATATCATATTTAAATCTTTTAACCATATACTTACTTAACACAACATTAAGTTTGATGTACACATATTTTAATATAAATCGTCAATTAAAGTTAAAGTTATAATAATAGTTGACTTCGTAAGACGATTATTGGAAAGCATGACTTTATTTCCGCGTCATGGAGAATGCCTCGTGACAACGAAGTCGCACGCGATTGCACGAATTTTCGTCAGTTGTATAATAATTTATTAACAATATTTTATTATACTACATGGGATTTTTTTAATTCAGTGTATGTAATCGAATATTGGTAAGTAAAACATGTATACGATTTACGATGTATACGATTTAACATATAATCATTGGCATCATTTACAATCATTACACACATTTACCAACACACAATCACAAACTGCTTTTATTTATATACATGTATGTTGCCGTGTTGTTCTGTCATATCAATATCGATACATATTTTACCAGCTAAATTAATTCATGCTTTTTGAACAACCCAATAGCTACACTTATGTGTCCATTTAAATCCCTGACGGTCTATCATTTACTAGGAGACCCATTTATATGCTTTGGTTTACGAAGTACACCATTAGCGATACCAAGTGCAAACCTGAACAACATTTCGTAAAAATCATCAAAGTACATCAAGTTGAACAAATCCAAAATATAATCTTATAATTGCAAATAAAATAAATATTCTGTCCAATTAAGTGCTCCTATGTGAGTGACAAATAAGAGCAGTCCACTCTGACTGCAATGCTGGTGTTAAATTATTCAAAACTTAATGCTCGTGGGCGGTGAATAATTGCAGGCAGCAGTTAGTCACTTGAGAGCAGAACAATCATGTTGATGTGCGAATTTGAGTTATCATGTGTTTTTATAATAGAAACATGCATTTATTGGTCGATAGTTTACCAATCCAATAAGCTATGCCATACATATAACCAGTTATTTAATATTTACAAAACATTTCTTTCTGCAAGACCACACCTGGGAGCGATAAGATAGGAATGTCTCGTAAGCATGACCTTCTAAGAAACAACTAATCAATTCATGTAAGTAATAAACCTCGATGTTATGTTTATGCCTGCTGGAAGCGTGCAATCAACTTTGTATTAGTCAATAAAACCGGATCTTTATGTCAAGTCTGCTAATAGAGATAAAGCATACGTCTTCAGCATTAAAATATCGTGGTCACGTAGTAGTAGAGAAGGGCGCACTACACTATACGTCGTATACTTCTTTGATATTTTGAATATACGAGTACAGTGTGTTGCATACACGAGAATGGTGTGTTGCGTAACCGAGCACGGCGTGTTGTACAACATAGCAGCCCTGACAATGTGTATGGCGGGATGTACTATGGTGTCATTCAACGCAATTTCAAACAACAACATTGCCTTTACAGAATAATGGCTTATGCATGCGTACTGTCCGTCTTTTATACAAATGACGTAGTGCATATCAAGAGGGAATATTTTAATGTCAAAGTCGCTCGTTACGTTTTTGCTAGATAGCAGTTCAATACACGATGCTTAAAGAGCATTATAATTAATTATTTATTAAAGTGCAAAAATGGGAAATTATTATCTATATGACAATGTTTAATTTATAATATATGACGTTATTTATGGTAAAAACTCAACAAATAGTGTCTGCAACATTTCACGTGGCCGAAGTTTATTTCATGGTTTGTTGGTGGCTTGTATGCGTGCTGTAAAGTTTATAGGTAAATTGTAATAAACATATAGGCTTCAGTGCTTCTCACGAGGCTCTTTGTTTCTGGGCTTTTAGTGTCGCATTTGAATATATATTGTTAAGATGCTCTTTATTCGACCAAAATATCACCTATCGGATTCACATGAAGTAACTGATAAATTTAATAATCGAGTCCGTTCCCATTACAATTGGTGAAAGTTATGCCTTTGTCTCGGTTGCATTTGATCGAACAGGTAACTGGTATTGTAATATGAATATAGTACTTAACACACCAGTTGTAGGACAATACGATTAGGTATGACAAAAAACGTACGCGAATTACATAAAGACTTCCGTTACCTTAACTTATGTTTGCGTTTTGTCTTAGACTGATATTTCAATGAGAATGCATGCATCGCACAACATTATAGTGTATCAGTATTATATAAAGATATTATCTATTACATGGGTATTCTATCAGTTTTAATCTAAAACATGATGATTTTTTTCTTAAACCAATAACCGTTTGTTGTAGCAATATAAGATAAAATATGTACTATACTTCTCATTTAAAGAACAAAGGCTACGAACAATGCGGACAGCACGTATACTACGTGCAATTCAACTAATACAACTATTTACCTAAAAAGGACAGTCGCTTTGTGCAGGAAATAATAGGTTGATAAGTGAGGCTAACTTCTTTAGTTATTAATTTTCAGTAGGCTCTTGTCGCCTGCATCAGTATTAAGATGCGAGAGCAATATCCGATCCAGCACGTCCGATATCTTAATAACGTGTCATTGTCCTCATTATTTCCTGTAATTGCAAAGAATGCACGCACTGTGTGCAAGGTTTATCAATATTCTAACTAGGCCATTTCAAGTTCAAGTACATATTTTCTATTCGGCGGATACACACACTTATTGGTACAAAGGTAATATAAGATAAAAGTAATAATGCAAATAATATAAAAACAACTATGTAACTGTTTTATAATTTTATAATAACAAATATCGTATGCGCCCAGCAATCGTGAAGTCTGGTCAGAAGCTACGCTGTCCGCTATACAGTCCCGCAAGGCTTCATGATCACATAAGCGGAAAATGTAGTTACAGTAGTTGATCGTAAGTTACGTCGAGACGCATATAATGAGATTAAAGAAACACAAAATACATCAACAAATAATACATTGTGACCGACTTAAGAAAGCATAAATAAACATGTTTATATTAACCATAAGTATTATCGTTGCATTACATTTTCCGTATTAATGCAACATAATATATGTAGGCATAGCAACATTCGCTGCAAGGATGCAGATAGTAAACCTAATATATCACATTTGATGCAATTCTTCGAATTAAAATATATTTTGTTCTATCAAGTTCATTGATAACATTATGATGTACTACTATCCTACTAACCGCATTCATTTGCTTATTAATCTTCGTGTACATGTATTTGCCTCAGATCAAAGTTTTTTTACAAATGTTCTTACACACATAAATGATGTGGAAAACAAATACAGAGACTGTACATTCTTAGCTCAAAGGCAACAACATTTTTAAATGCATACAACCCGAATACGCAAGCACTAGACTGTTATTTTATCATTTATATTTCGCATTGTGATAAAGCCTGCAATCATATTTGAATATTGTTTGCGATCTAGTAAATCAGAGATGATGTTGCTCTTTCTAATAGAAAATTATGAAATTTAGTATTAACGAAATGTAGGCGTGAACTTAGCAAGTGATTAAGTATTAAAGGGACTTCTTCATAGTTTGGCGATTTGGCAATTTTCCAACCTGTTAACACATGATCAATAAAAGGATATTTTACAAACAAAAAACAATAACACCATGGGCAAAGACATACCCTAAAAAAAGTGCTTAAAGATGAGTACTTTACGCTTGAAATTGATACGATGAGAAAAGCGTTACAAACGCAAAACGATTACAACATTTTGAATGTTTTATGTTCCTTTCGATATATTTTGTTTTAACACGAATATTGCTAACATATACGAACATGCCCACCCATCAATATTTATGTCAAGATGATCGAGGGGTCGAAGTGAAAGGATTTGGTGCAAGCGACCCGGGACCGAATCCAATTTAGGTAAATATATTTATATTTCTTTATCTTCTATGGTTAACATTATTCTATGCTTTTACTTAAGCTCTTTTGTTTTGTTTAATATGTTAAGTTTATGAATATACCAACAGTCCATTATCTGGGAACAAGAACTGTGAATATACCAGGCTATTCATACAATGTTCCACATCGATACGCGCTGTATAGCTTAGATAAGGGTAATACTTTATTTCTAGTGAAAATACGCGAGTAAAAAAAACAACAATGGTAGTACAATATGAAAGGACATTGGTAAGCTGCCACATTCCAACGCATTGTGTGGATACAATGAGAATCCATCCATCATATTCTGAAGTTATATAGAATAATGCAATTCGTCATATTCAGAGGCTCTACAATGCAGTTATCTTCCGATGTCATCAATACCATCGCACGCGTTACTAAACACTATTCGTTTAGTGACCGAGTTTCCACTGTCGATGTAATTTCGGATTTTTCCCAAACTGTATGTTTGTTGGAAACGCGAACTTCAAATTATAATACGATATGCGATATAAATAATATTGATTCAATAAAATGACATGATACATTAGACACATTAATTAATAAATGTTGTGTACATATAGTTATACATATGACTCAAAATCTGGAGAGGCGTTTCCGTTTAAAGGTGTATTCTCTTGAACTACTTCGTCCCGTACACACGTACGTTCCATGATTCCACAGTCAAGCACAATTGCAGCAAACATGCATATATATTTATATTACGTCGTTGGCAAACAAACGATAAATCATGATGTGAGCAGTAACGGTGTGGACCATGACTATAGGAGATGGATATGTAGCTTCTAATATACTACACATACGATTGTCAACCGTAATGCCTTCACTGAATGAACGATCTGGATCTACAATCAAAGTGTTATTAGGTAAATTGTTAATGTTTCGTCGACTAGTAATAAATGGAAATGGCTTTAACACCTGACGGCTCATTAATAACCAGTACCTTTACAGCTTTGGTAATTCATGTAACTGCAACCACATGCTCAGAATAAAGATCGTAGCATATACAATTTGTTACATTCCCAGATATAGATTCCATTGAAAAGAAATACGCATGGTTCAAGCGTATGTATGCAACAATAAATGTTGGTCAGCGTTAATATTCAAGAGGCTATAAAAACCGTATCATAACCGCCCTCACCTACATAAATATACATCCGAAAGTGTACAAAGTTGTTCAAAAGAGGCAATAAAAAAACCGGAAAACGACAAAGACATTGTCCGTTCTACTAGCAGCACTTGTTGTTTTAGTATTCAAGCGTGAACACAGGCCCCGTTGTTATTATGTCGGATCGTCAGTTAAACAGTATTGTGTGTACGATACATTCTTAACAACATAAAATGTGCACTATTAGGTAAAGTAAGAAGGTTTTATAATGGGCCGTTCGCTTTGCAGAGATTTGTATCAGCTCATTCCATGTGCGCTTGTTTTATTTGTTCAAGGTAACCAGCAACCAAGACCAATACTACATACATGTCCAGCGCCATCTTAAGTTATACAATAAGATGCACAAACAGTTTTGTTATCACAAAAACTAATTATCTTTCGAAATGGTACTATTCCCGAAGGCTTATTATATCATATGTACTAGGTCATGCCGTGCAATTAAATTTTCGGCATCCGAATAGTTGTTTGAACGATTACTTGAGAGTTTGAGCTAACAAGAAAATACTTGTTTTACTACAACATCGCGAAATATGAAAAATGATAAAGCATCACCAGAAACTATATTAGGAGATAGCACCTGTGTTGAAAGCCTTTTATTAAAATTGTATACAAAACAGGACATACTATACACTATTGCATAACATTAAACAATATGAAAGCAATTAAAGACCATTCATTGTTACCGTTTAACAATATGTAGTACGGTAGATCAGCGATAGTTCATTGATGTGTCTTTCTGAGACCGGATATCTAAGTGAAACTCTTTTTTGAACTTGTTATATTTACCGACGTATTACTTAGTATACATGATCCTTTATAAGCAGCTACGTTCGTGGTATCAGGTGTCAAATCAAAATATTCTCTTCACAGTATGCATATATCCCTAACATCGTAGTATGTTTTATGAGAAAGCATGATGTGCATTATTTAAATTGATAATTAAAAAAATACCAACATCTTGTCGGTTTCTTGTCTTTACACATTCTTAAGTATTGTTACCAATGTTAACATTATAACTTCCAAATTAATTTTGTATTTCCTATGAAGGAATAGCATGTGATTTGTTTCTTTATGATAACTATTTAATTATACAATGTATGTTGTTCTAAAAAGTGCACGACCTACGTTCAAAGATAAGTGTTAAATGTAAAACATCATTTGTTAAATTACATGAAAATATTATTTTGATTCTTAAACACTGGTGAATACCTGAAGCATTAAACGTTATTGAGACAATTTGTGTCTGCCTAACACCGCTTGAAAAGGGTGTTCGTTATAAGTGGTTTTGTACTAGTGTTTGCTATTTAAATTATTTGTGATCTCTCTTCTCGTTTATCCGCCGATCGGTATGCATACAACCAATATTGCGAATCCTTTTTTAGATATTTCAATTTATTAAATACCATCATATAACTATTTTATCCATACACAGTATCAATTGAGAATTTGATATATTAACGGGACTCAGTCAACAAATGTTTGTACAAACCTTAGAACGCAGTTGTTACAAATAAACCAATACGTTTCAAAACCTTTGTTTTCGATTTTTGACAAAACTTGCCCGAGATATAATGTCTCTGCCAAAACTTGGTTTCAAGCATGTATCGGCTAATTTGAAGGAATCTTCAAACTGATGGTGGAAGTTTTGGGTATTGTATTTTAGGGTAAACCAACACAAACTATAGCAACTATATTACCATCAATTTTAAAAAAACACCCTTAATCAAAGCATTATCAAATTGTTATTGATTCTTTTTAACGCGGGGGATATATGTACAGGTAATTGCATTCACTGCCAAAAACAATGGTTACGTTTTGAGGCTAATCAAAGATAAAAGCAAATTAATATTTATGTTTTGCTAAACTCGGAAGCGATAGTTAACAAAGCATGCATCATAACACGCAATATAATGAATTTAGTGCCAATGTTTGTATGTGAAAGGGTCTGCCTTCGTACATAAGTTTATTCTTAAACTAAACATAAGTACTGTTACCGAAGTAGATTTAAATGTTATGTTAGATAGAAAGATAAATTGAAGAAAATCCAGTGTTGATGTGAACCTAAAATGAAACGTTTCCGTCGGACTGTACATCTTTTACAGATAAGCAGCACATTGCATTATGATTTTTGTTGCAATCGTAAAAGTTCCACATCGCGAAAAACATGTACATATTGGTCTTATTATATTGGTTTAGACACCAAAAGGAACGCGTTGGTTAAACAATTCATCAATTAAAAAAATTGGTCAGATCAACATGGTTAAAATGTCCAAGGATGGGTCGATAAACACATTATGATTAACGAAAAGTAAACTTTACAACGGTCTTGCAACACTGACTTCTACAGCGATTAAAATAGTGCGTTTAGTTCATTAAACAGTGATATTATAAGGGGTATGAAAATTTTAACAATAGCATATCGTTGGAAATCAAATATGTTTTATATATGTAATTAAGATTTAATTATAATACTTGTTTGGTACATGCATTTTAATACATATATAAATCTGAAAGAAACACGTATAAAACATACTTAAAACTATAAATTAACCCTATATTTACTTTACACAACAAAAAGTAATATGTAAACATATCTAAATACAAAAGCCCTAATTAAACATAACAAAAATCTTCTAAATGAAGAAGAAACAGTTAGTTTCTTTTATATCTACAGCATGTTAATATTTTACTCTTTATTAATAGCCAATTGCAGTTAAAAAAACACGCATACACAAATTATAATTGACTTCGTAAGACGATAAAAGGAATTCGATTATTAAATAGCTTTTATTTAATAATGATCGTTACGTAATGACAAAGACGTCGTGAATGGAATTCGCATTGGCTTTCAAAGATTGTGTGTGCTACATGATGTCCAACGACGGAAATGAATACAGCTGTACTTAGTTAGAATTTAACTCGTGATACTGACTTTTCTAATCAAAGATCGTAATTAATGCGAATCTCTTGGTACATTATTGGAAAGCACTTTTTTCCGCTATGCTTAAACGCGTCATGGGTAATGCCTCAGGAAAACAAAGTCATATGCGTTTGGTGACTACGGATGTACGTCTGTTGCCTCATGTACACTATTGTATTACACTACATGGCAAGTTTGACATACATGTAAACGTTTACATCGTTTATCCGTATATTTTCCAGCAAAAAGAATTATAAGTTTAAACATATAATATGTTGCATCATCTACCATCATGACACAGATTTGCCAACACAAATCATACAGTTGGTGTCGTTATGCACTTTCTTAATAGTATAGGTACATATATTTTTATCAGCTGACGTGGTTCGTGTTTTTTTTTCCAACAACCCTGACGTTCACTATTGTTTTCCAGTTAAATCCCCAACGAACCATTGTTTGCTAGGGCACTCATTTATAGGCATTGGTTTACGAAGTAAAGCTCAGCGGTGCCACACGGAAACTTAATTAAAACACCAAATTGAATAAGTCCTAAATATATAATCTTTTACTGTCGATGAAACTTCATATTCTGTGCAATTGCGTACTTTAATGTGCAATCCACTATGAGTGCAAAGCAAGTGATTAATTAAAACTAATTGCAAGCAGCAATTCGTCACTTAAGAGAAGAATAATTATGTTGATGTGCAAATAAGATAAGTTTACCAATCCAATAACATTAATGTGAACAGTTTGTTTAGTATTTACAAAATGTGTCTTCCTGCAAAACCACACCTGGAAGCAATAAGGTAGGAATGTCTCGTAAACATGACCTTTTAAGAAACAACTAATCAATTCAGTTAAGTACGAAACCTCGATGCTATTTTTATTCCTGCTTGGAGCGTGCAATCAATTATGTATGACTCAATAAAACCGAATATGTATGTCAAATATGTCAATACATATAAAGCCTACATCTGCATAGAGGATATAGCGTTAAATATTGTAGTAACATAGTCGAAGATGAAGTCGCTGCTTCTCAATACAATACCGTTTCGACATTATTCCTTTGCACAAAAAAAACACTATACGTTTTATATTTATTCGATAGTTTTAGTATATTGTCTAATAATAAAACATCGATATGTTGTACACAGTTTATTTTTCACTGGTATAATGGTATGATTAAATTGTGTACAGAATCGGTACGTCTACGATCATGACGAAAACGCACTCAATACATGCATACCTGTTCACTATTTAAAATACTTGGTAGTGCAGGCATTGTACAATTAGCACCAGGGTCGGAATAAAGACGTCTTGGCTGTGAGATGCAATCAACCTCCGGCAGTCATTGAATTTCCTAAATACAATACTGGACTTCAGTGTATGCGGCTGCAGCAATTCGAGTAGTTTTACAAAGTGTGTTTAGCAACGTTGGTTTCATATTAACCCGCAATAATTGTGTAGTAATTGCTTTCGACGCGGGTTTGTACACTTGTAATACTCAATTATTAGTGATGCGTCTAAAAATACATTTGGCCATTAAAAGCACGTTGTATGGACTTATATTTCAATTTAGGTCTTCTAACATTAAACTATTCAGCCTCTGAAATAAAGAAAAGGAAAAAATAGAAAATGCATATTAGTTCAAAAGTGTGTACTAATTTACTAAAAGTCGATTCGGATATAATATTGTTTTGGTTTATTCAGTAATTGAATTTCCGTAACCTTTGCGGACCTGATTGGACAATTAAAATACCTGTTAACAGTCAAACATAGATAAGTTTATATGCTCTGCACAGCACCACAAACACTCGCCAACCCGGTTTAGGTTTATATTCAACTTATTTTAAACGTACCTAGTATATTTATACAGCTTCTTTTTTTTTATTTGATCGTATAGACATATCGAATTTAGATTGATGAGCGTACATTGTGACTTAAAAAAGTACACACTATTCTGGTGCTTTTCAAAATAGCACGCTCTATTGCTTGCATTACATTGTACTGAATATGAAAACATTTGATCGTTACACTCAGATATATGCACAATTTGTAAAACAAAAAATACTACCTATAAACGAATGACTTGTGAGCGATATTTAATTGCAGAACAACTAATTGTATGTTATAACCATCAACAATTTGCATCTTTTTTTATAAACTCAATAATCCCACGATTATTTCCATAGTATATACATTTAGTATACAACCAAGCTATGAACACAATCCAGTTGCGATTGATCCAATTAAAATACGTAATGAATCATCAGTATTTATTTATGTTATTACATGTATTGTTTTTACCAAGTTGATAAAGATTCCAGCAAAACAATGTATGAGCTTTATTGGCGATGTAATGGAAATGTATTTGCATACATATCTTGAGTTGTTTATAAACTTTATACTATGGGAGCAACTCATATATGCAGCAATCCCCGACGTTATATAAAACTCATCAATATACATTACACTATGGTAAAACGTCTCTACTAAATGAACGCATACAAAAATTAAGCAAGTAAATAATGTGTTTGAATGTTGTATTGCCTTTATCCTGTGGTGAAATTGCAAAGGCTCACGTACGTCTGTTTTATGTCCGTTTGTTTGTATGACACATAAGTGTATTGGTGATGTTTATGGGGTGTCATAATGCCTATGTTATATTTAATGAAGGTATATTGATGCATCGTGTTGTTTATTTCACCTACACTTACATAACTATACCAGCGCCTAAAAGGATAAAAACAAACATATGGTTGCGTTCTGCGGGACTATAATTTCAGTTATTGATGAACTTTCCTCTTTGTTTTTTTGGTGCGTTTGCCCACTTACAATGACTTAATGAATATTAGCTGCGGTCATTGTATAACTTTTAGATGTTGCGATATTTTGTCGATCCAGTTCATATACTATGGCAGCTTAAATAGTGTATGTATTTAATTTTATTTACATGATTACAACAATTATATCAGACTTACTCCTAATAGTCAAATATACGACAGCTCAACAATTAAGGCGAACTTTGAATGACCTCAGGAGACCGATTGATCGCCAATCGTGCTTCATGATGGGTTATATATGGGTATTCCACTTCAGGTTAGATAAAATAGGAAGACTGAGATGCGTGTGATTGTCCACGTTCTCGATATTAAGGGAGTTCGCAAAAAGTATTGATTATGTATTTTCATGCTAAATAAGATAGATTCTATGTTCGATAGATCAAGGAAAAATACCAAGACTCCGACCATGCCCATGATTTTCGAGAGTATTATTTAATATGGTTGATAGGATAATCTAATATGATAAATATATATAAAACACTTCTGGCATTCACACAAAGCCAAATGCTCTTATTTATTGGTGAACAATATCATTAATGCAGGTAACAAAGAATTAAAAGAATAAAGGGATTTCGCATTGGGAAACGGCGGCGTTTATTGGAAGACACGCAGTAAACAATGCCCTGTTTTAGTTGTATGAGATCCAGGACAGAAGTGACGCAAGTTGTATCATCTGTCCACGATGCCCGACTCGGTAAAAAGCTGTCGAAAAGTGTCATACTTATGTACGCACTTCCTTGTCCTCGTCCGGAACCTGGCAGACGTTCTAGATACAGGTTATTTGGTTCGCCTTTGATGAATCTATTTTAGAAACGTCATGCGCTTACCGAAGCAGCCTAGAAATAAGCTAGAGTGATAATTAGATGGCTAGATGGATCTGTATTCATGCCACAAGTATTTTTTGTTCTCCATTGTTTTCAAGTAAACAAGACACTGTGAAGCAAAATAGGTGTATCGTCTTATATGTGCGTATTTGTTTAATACAACCGAAAGCATACACACTTGGATGAGTGTCAATGTGTTAGTGGATGTAAATACCATTGTATAAAGTATAGTGTTTTCGTTTTGTTTTTGCCATACATTTTATTTTAGAAAAAAAATAATATTTGATCAACGCTTATGCAATATACCTAGAACTATAAGATTATTGATCTGCTTCCAATGTAAGTCAATAGAGGGTAAACAAAAATAAGTTTTTTTTAACATCAACATGTATTCGTTTCAAAACAATCAATAAACAATAAACATGTACCCGATTAAAAATTATCACTCTTAGAGGTATGAACAATTAAAGTTATAACGCACTGTACTGTTAAAAATCGCATGCAAAACAAGTGGCAATATGTGTGCCGATAATTTATCAATGTGCAATAGCATTCCTTGATACAATCTAATCAGTGCATTTATTCCATCTATGTATGCCCTATTTAAATAGTTCATGTTGATTGTACTCTGTCAAACAACAGTTCTATGATGATTGTTAATCATAACGTTAGGGTAACTTAAGCATAATATGTTATATGTGTCGATGTTATTGTTGTGACAATTGTGTGATTTTCTGTTTGCAAGAGCGTATCGGTAATAAACATCTTCTGCGACTTTGTGTGGGCGCGTTTCAAGAGCGATTGTCAATCACATTAGGCTATCTTCAGCCCAGTATAAAGCCCGACGCTAGAGGTCGAGATGTCAATTAGAATGTCGGTTATTTGTTTTATTGCATTGGCTTTATGGGGTGTTCTCTTTTAAAACAATTACAATTTGAATTATTATGTTAATGCACTTAGTGTTTTTGGGCTTGTTACTGGGTTGAAGATAGTCATATTAGTCTGAAGCCAGAGGCCGAACTGATGAAAGTCATCCGGCCTCAGGCTAATATGACTATCTTCAGCCCTGTATAAAGCCCGACGCTAAAGATCGAGATGTCAATAAGAATGTCGGTTATTTATTTCATTGCTTTGACTTTATGGGATGTTCTCTTATAATACAATTACAAGTTGAATTATTATGTTAATACACTTAAATGTTTTGGGTTTGTTACTGGGCTGTAGATAGTCATAAAAGTCTGAAGCGGAAGCCAAACTGAAGATAGTCATATTCTGGCCTCAGGCTAATATGACGATCTTCAGCCCAGTATAAAGTTTTACGCTAGAGGTCGAGATGTCAATTAGAATGACGGTAATTTAATTCATTGCATTGACTTTATGGGATGTTCTGTTTTAATATAATTACATGTTGAATTAGTAACAGTTAAATGTGTCAGGCTTTTAACTGGCTTGAATAGTCATATTGGTCGAGCTAGACAGTCTATCAGGATGAACACCTAATCTTTGTTCTGGTAGAGATTATTTTGTTGGTGAATAAAACATAAAAACGGCGGTTATCGATGTTAACAGAACATCGGTTTATTTATATTTTTCTTTTTAATACACGTTGCGTATCAAACGGATTTTTGTTTCAAGTGAATGAAGGGAGTAACTTTTATTACATGCATACAATGCTTGTGAATTTAATTAATAATTGTGGGATGGCTGACACGGCATCTCTTATGAAGTTCATCATTGGTCAACTGTGCGAAGTCCATTCGTTCACGATACTCACGAACGGCCATTTTGCTACAAGCTGAATAAACAAAGTGTTGTAAATATCAAAATGTATCGTATGCATTGCCATATGACGTATGGTAGTAAAATAACTTACCATCAAATATATCCTGCAATTTATGCGTTGATTTTCTTTTTCTTGCAAGGCAAATAACATACAAATACTGGAACAGAGTACGTCCCAATATAGTATAGATTAGGCCCGGCAAGATGTGTAACCTTTATTGAGTACATTATCATCTTGGTGACTGGATATTCCGAAACGCCAATGTTGTTATTTCATCTGCAAATCCAATACAGCGGGTGTCTGTCATTTTGTAACATAACGTAAAAATTGGCAGTTAAATTGCTAACTGAAAATATAATCAGTATTAATAACTGGTTACGAAATAACCGATTTGGTTACGAAATGATCGATTGATGCTTACGAAATAACTGAAAATGCGTGGCTACTAGTACGAAACGGCTACGTTACGAAATGACCGTAAACCCAATTCAACATTTCCTGATTTTCCTCGTTACTAACTCAAACACACAAGTTTGATTTTTTCATATAAAAAAAAAACACTTCACATCAGCTGCTTTTAAATCAGTGTATACATTTGTAAACGACATAACAGCTCGACACCAACGTGCGAAAACTTCCTCGATATAAATGTTATAAATTTCTTAATTTTTCTCACATACGGAAGGGTTGGCAGTAGTTTCCCTCCCAAGACGTTTCCACCCCAGACGGTTGCCCCTAGACGTTTCACTCCCATTTTGGGAGTGAACTGTCTACCTAATATAAAAATGTATATTAGTAGTAGTAATTGGTAATAATGGGATATATGGAAAAAACTATCGATTAGTATTAAAAGTGAGTGCATTTTATGTGTCTTAATAATTAATGATGTGCAAAAAAATGATTTAAGTTGAGTCCTGAGTGATTACAATATTAATTAATTAATTGTACCAACAAATTACAAGTTGAACTTATTTGGATCTAATTAAAGCAAATTAACACAAATAATGTGCAATTGGGAAAATATGGATACATGAGTAAAAGCACTAATCTTTGAAGTTCTTTGATGGTTGTTTTTAGGGAAGCCTCTAACAAATTTTACCAATTTAATATATCTCATTATTATTGCTTATATACGTCTGGTTCCGGCACTACGCGCATAGGTTAAAGGATGTTTAGTATGCGTTACGGTACCTCATGGATGGTCTGTCCACTAGGAGAGTGAGGCCAGTGACCCGAAGGATTGAGAATAGTATCATAGACCTCTGGGCCAGGTAAGACGCCAAAGACATAACAACGAGTGAACTGAACTGTTGATTAAATGTGTATACGGTCCCCAGGTAGAACTTACAGTGGAAAGTACATTAGACCATAAGACAATAGTTACTAGATAGTGAAAAGTTGGTGTGCATGACATTGTGGATCAGAGATGTTGTGTTTGTGAAACTGAGATGCTAAGTTTAAGTGCATGATGGCTAGGTTTATATATATTGTGTTCTGTAAAACTGATATATTAACTACTATGTGCTAAGTAATTGTGCATGTTGACCACCAGTTATTATACATTATGTTTTTGAAACATATGTTTTATGTTTTAATGGCATATGACTAGTTTTAACGATACTGTTTTGTACATAATGACGAGGTTTAATGACAAGTAAATCATTAAATATTTCATAAACAAAATAATCATTTTGATAATAAATCAAGATTATTCTTCAACCAATCAAATATAAATTTATTGGAGTGGGGGAACGTCAGCACTAAAACTAAAATGGGGGGAACGTCTGGAAAGGAAACGTCTTGAGGGGGGACACCTCTGGGGGGAAACGTCCGGAATTCATACGGAAGTAAAGATTGCAACTTCCTGTCTCGCTAGCAAATATAAATGGTTAAAAACAATTACTGTTTAAATCAACAACACTTTATTTACCGAAGGAAATAAGAAACAACCACCGATTGGGATGGTTTTCTTACTTCTCCGCTTGAAAACAGCATGCCGCGTTAAAATAGACGCTACGTTTGTTTTTGTCCTTAATATTTAAACAGGGAAAAAGTTGAATAGAACAGAAATTATTCTATTTTTCAAAACTTCATACTTTATTTAATAGCAAAAGCCTGTAATTCGAAAGTGGAATTCAAGCTTTTCTTCCTGAATAATATTATAAAGTTAATTAGTAAAATTTTCATTAATTAGTTGAATTCATATTGGCTTTGTTATTGAGCTTCACACAGCCATATTGGCCTTCGGCCTGTGGCCTCGGGCCAATACGGCTGTCTTAAGCTAAATGACAAAGCCAATATGAATTCAACTAATTATTAACATTATATAATATGACACGGGGAAATAGATCAATGATAAGTGTTGAGCGGATCGAAGACACATGTTTATAATAGTATATAACAAATGCAATACCGATAGGATTATGAACTATCGTCACCTCCCCGCGAAAATGGCCAACCTCAATATTTACAAGTTTTCAGGAAAAGGAAAACACTTCATTTTTGTTTTAAATTACATTATGAAGCTAAAACTTTGCACTATGACTTTTAAGATATCCCTACATGTGTCATAATGTTTAAAGTGACGCTTGACTGTTTCTGTAGTCAATGAGAAAATTGTCTAACTCAAGCTTTGGTTTGGCGAAAATTTCCAAACTAAATGTAAACAAGTCAAAACAATATGATAAAATTGTCTTACTCAAGCTTTGACAAACTTGAGTTAGACAATTTTCTCATATTTGTTTGACTTGTTTACATTTAGTTTTGAAATTTTCGCCATAACAATCGAACTTCACCAAATGATCTCATGAGTATAACTTTGTAAGCCGATTGGATAGGACCTTGGAATTTTTCGCGGGAGAAGCGGGCCGTTTTTACCATTGCGAAAATGTCAAAACCCGTTTTCGCGCCAAAACTGAGATAAGCCATTTTCGCGGGGAGGTGACGCTATGTATTTGAATACACAAACTAACAAAGTATGTTTTGTCTACGTTATGTTGTGTTCACAGGTGGCGTTAGGTTATAACAGTAGTGGAAAACGACACTGATTTTTCTCATGAAGTTTAAGTGTTTGCTATATTAAAACAGTAGTATTGTGGAAAAGAAAACTTTATTTTAGCATCACTATGCGACAGTTTTAACAAAGTGGCACTGGGTTTGGTAAAAAAAAATGCACTGCCAATCCTATTAAGAAATTATGATGTAATATGTCTTTTAATTGTCGAAGTTGTCAGCGTTCGCAATAAACAACAGCATCAACATGCACCATGTACAGTTTGGTATCTAACAATTATAACGAAGCTTGATGCATTTAGTAAAACGCGCATTTCAAAACATAGGGTTGCGATATGGTTAGTTTATGATTTTCTGTGTTCAAGAGCATACCGGTAATAAAAATCTTCTACGACTTTGCGTAGGTGCGTTTCAAGGGGCGATTGTCAATCACATTATTATATCCGTTGGGATTCGTTGCGGTACATTTTCCTCGGGATTATAATCAAATTGCTCTTCGGGGGAAATGTGTACAACAAATCTCGCACGCAAATTAGATAATTCCTTAGATATGGGATAGGTGAGCATACACAGCCTGGATATAAGTTATAGTTAATGAGCTTCAAATACCTTCGGAGAGATCTTAATGAAAACAACATATTGAGTCGAGCATTTATAATAGTTGCGTTAATTGGTATCAAAACTACCACGCATTTTAACCGTGCATTCTGAACAAAAGGCAAATGTGTTCTTCATTGTGAAACGACAGGGTGCGAGGCCTAAATCATTTAGAATTTATTCGATACTGACCGGAGATTGTTTTGGGATTCGAGTAAGGAATAATTATGGGCATCTAAACGTTAAAAAAACACAGCGAAACTCAAGTAACTAAAGGATGATAAATCTTATTCCCAATTAATTCGAGGTTCTTTATTAATGGGAAGTAGCCAAATGTCAAACATGTACACATCTGCCATAAACGACTCTGAATGATGTACACACATGCAGAGTCATATCATTTTCATCTGTACATTATTTATTGCGTCATTTATCGTTTATGTAAATAGCATCGTTATTCATACTAACATGACACTTCAGAAATACAACAATTTAAATAAACCATTTTATTAGTAGAAAACGCTCAGATCCAATGCTTTTTTTCCAAATTCTAGAAATCATATGATGCATGTGTTATAATGTTTTACTTTACAATCGCGGTATGCGTGCTAAAAAAGTGGGGTATTATTGTAAAGTCGATAGCAAGTTTTCGCATATAAATCACGTACACATGTGTTATATATATGAATATATATTACAATAATATAATGAAGACCTTGTGCAGAACATATATCGCGCTATGGACACATCGCATAATACCACACTGAGGTATTACCTTCAGCTTTGTACTACTTATAATGCAGATAAGTAATCAATGCAATAACATATTTTTGTATAATTATCCATTTCCTCAAAGCGGCGTGTATCTGCTGGACAATATCTTACTATTTAGATAATTGCTTTTTGGCGGAAGTGTTATATCTTCATAATTTCAAATGGCATTTACGACAAAAAAAGTTATAACTACATACATCAGACTTTAATCGAGGCCGTAATTATAAAACAGATGATATAAAAGAGTATATAACGCGGCAAGAAATGTCAATAATAAGTGTTGAGCTGATCAACGACAAATGTGTGTAATATCATATAACAATTGCAATACCTTGATGACTGCTAAACCTGTATCCGAATACATAAAATAGCAATAGTGTGATGCTATGATCGTTGTGTGTGTATAGTTGGTGTTAAGTGACATCAGTAGTTGATAAGAGCATAATTTTACTCCTTAAGTGTCCTTATTTGCTATATCAAAACACTTGTTTTGTGGAAAAGAAAACATAATTTGACATCACAATGCAACCGTCTTTATAAATACAAAGTGGTACTGAAAGGTCATCATTAAGCGTCACACTTATCTAACACGTTATATGTATGGGAGGTAAAATGTCTTATCTAACACGTTATATGTATGGGAGGTAAAATATCTTATCTAACACGTAATATGTATGGGAGGTAAAATGTCTTATCTAACACGTTATATGTATGGGATGTAAAATGTCTTATCTAACACGTTATATGTATGGGAGGTAAAATGTCTTATCTATCACGTTATATGTATGGAAGGTAAAATGTCTTATCTAACACGTTATATGTATGGGAGGTAAAATGTCTTTCTTAGCCGGATATCTCAATGAAACGTTTTTTTAACTTGATATACATACCGTCTTATTACTAGTAGTATGCATAATCCTTTCTTGCAGCGCCGTTCGTGGTATTAACATACCTTTCTAATATACATATATCATGTGCCGAAACAATATTTTCTTCTCAAGGTCTTATTTCACCCCTTACAGAAATCAGATTTGGTGAAAAGGCATGATGTGTTTAATGTCGATCTACACTACTAAAATACCAAGAGTTGTCGGTTCCTTGTCATTTGCTGTTTGCATTTAAGTGCTTAGAGAGCCTTAACCAATTCTTACTTACGGTAACCGATCTTCACCTAAGAACATTGAAATGTATACTGCTGAAGGAATGTAATGTGATTTTTTTCTTTGAACAATCGCACCACCTACCCTCAAAGATAAGTGTTAATGTTTAATACCTGAAACAAAAACGTTATTTACCTCGAAACCGATTAAAACTGGTGAAACCCACAATGAATAATATTGATTGTGCCGAGGCGTTGCAACCATATATTTTGTTTTCACTTTCATTATACCTCAGTTCACAATCATGCCAGGTGATGTTTTGTACCAAATTACACACGTCTTTTTTGTTAAGCTAACAACACACATGGCAAGAATAATATGGCTGCTCGTATTGCGAGCTGGTCCGTGGTCTAGTGCAAACATTCAAGCGCCAAAACTCAGGTGTCGCAGGTTCCATCCCCCGCTCGTATATGGAATAGAGTCAGATGCTTACAGGAAGCCAGTGACGTCGTACATCAATGTTTACAGTAGTATTACCCACAAATCACGGGTCTATAAGTGCGTGCTTTCAAATAGACTTTATACAACGCTCGATATTTGAATATATACCGTTCATTGACAAGTGTAATTAAACACAATAATATTAATTAATACCAATTGCTAAGTCGAATTAAGCGATATACTGCAAAACTGTAATACATAAATGTAATTAAACTGGGGAAACGTATCTACACGATAGTTATCGTTTTTATTAGATCTAGTATTATGACATAAGTTTCGGAATAATTTCAGTAGAAGCATTTAGCGTTAATTTTTAGCATTTAGCGTATTACCGGTAATAAATAAGCATTTGCAACATAAAATGCAACTAACAATAACCTAAATAAATCACTACACATTTAACGTATACACATTTTGAAGTTAAACAGGAACAAAGATAGTAAAATTAAAATATCATTTTTACTTTAATACCGCTCTATTTAAATGTGGGTTTATATTTCTATTTACTTGTTTACAATGGAGCGGCTATGAGTTATGCTGTCTGTGTTGTTGGATAGTTGCTGATTAGGATCAAGATGGCGGTTCTAGCTGCACTATTTAAAGCGTTAACATTCTCAAATATTACTTCTTATCTCAACAAACGTATCTTAACAACTGGTTCAAATCTTCCACCAATAATTAAAGAAGCTATTTGCACTCGATGTATTCGAGATACCTCAATTGCCAATTCACCGCAATAAAGCGGTGCGTTCGAATAATATGACTATATGAAAACAACACACAATTATATCATGAAACAAAGTACAGCTCATTCGAAATAATATACATAAATGTGTTGATATCCTAGTTATGTACTCAAATAATATTTTGTGTACAAAAATGCGACACCCATAACTAGTATATTAAGCTTCTTTTGAACTGCATCGTCTCCTTTTTTAAATGGTATTACATGTTTAATGCCCTTTTTGCCTTCAGTGTGTCATCACCTGATCACTCTACTTCTGCTCCTTTAACATTTAGGTATTGTATAATATATACATGATTGAGGCGCGCTTTTGTAAAAACAGGTCTTAATGCATGAGCGTAAAGTATCGTTCTAGGGATGATACTTTACTCTTTTACTGGATTTTCGTTTGAAGGAAGTCTCTTGTACACGAACATGTAGTCTAGGCGACAGTTTCTTCCCGAGTAGGATGTGCTACTTTACGCGCATGAAATAAGACATTTGGTCTTAGAGCGCTACTTACATTTATTTCTTCTGTATACTATTATAATCATGAGTATTTGGGGTCTAATTTTAAAAACCTATTGCCAATAACTCAATGGATGTTTTTACTAGTTCCCTCAATGGTAAAAAGGAAATCACACGTCCGGAATTTGTCTTCATTTGTAAAAAAAACATGAACTAAACACATAAGGTTTCATAATTAAAAGGTTTGCACTAAAATGCCGCATTTAAGGTTAAACTTACTTTGGATGAATGTATACATTGATTGCTTATCATGATGAATTGTCGTAAAAACATCGAGGTGATTAGCTTGCTGAGATGTAGTTCTTTGATACAGCAATCTGTTAATTGCACGAGGAATGCGGTCACATCCTTTGTAATCCTGTATCGCTTAATGTTTATGTATATACATCGCCAACTATATTTTAAGACATGCGGTTGCAGTTGCATTGTTAATGGTAGTACACACATTTACACACTCATTATATGCTTTAAACCGTAAATTTAACGGCAATATAAATTGTAAACCGTTTATTAGCAGTGTAAATGTATATTTTACTTGAGATGATGGTACTATGGAATCGGGTAATGGTATTCCATAATGCGATATAATCAAACGCTATATTTAAATGTTGTGTTTATTATGATTAAATATTTGAGATAAAGGTGATGTTATCTATGACCAGATGAAAAACCAGATTTCATGTATAAATGTATTTCGATTTAATCGTTGTGGAATTCAAAATAGTAACCGATCTCGTGTGGATTTACATAAATGCTCTCCTTGTATAACAGTTTGTAGTATGCGGTCATAAGTAATGTTTGAAAAAACACTTACATAATGGTTCGAGCAAATCAGTACGTTCATTTCAAGTATTAACCGCTTTATTACAGAGTATGCCATTATTCTACAAGGAAAACGCAGTTAGTTAGCCCATTCAAGGCCCATTATGTTTGATTTAGGGTCATTCCCTTTTATTCGACAGTGATTTATAGCCAATAAATACTAAAAACATCATTATGACGAGACAGGGAGATTATCATTACAGAAACAATACATCATTCTTTGTTGTGATATAATCATAACATACGTATTTTTTAACATTTCTTGACTTACCGAATATTCTACTAAAAAGGACCGAATGTATTACATACACAAATAAATTTAATTTATAAATAGATTTATAAAGGCGTATAAGCGTTTCGCACATAATTTGCTTATATATACACAACTGAGTGTGTCTTTCGCTGTTATTACGTAGGTTGTTGCATTAGCCTTAATTAATATACATGTACATAACAAATATAATGCATTGAAATCATCTATTTACAACAACGTTTCACTGAATAACACGCCGGTGTGCGTTTAGATAAGACTATGTAAATTTACAATTCATCAGCATTTGTTTGCGGAATGGTTAAACACGAATATGGCATTGTTCTTTGGAGACGTACGCTAGTATTGGCATTTGGAGAGTATAGAAAGCATATGATGACAAGTGATCATCAGGAAATTATGCAATCGATTACGATCGATTAAAACAATGACAATAAGATATTTATGATTCATGCATATATTATTTTGCTAACACTTACTTAAGACCGCACCGCTTTGCTCACATCGTCGTCTCCTGGCCTTCTTTTGTGACAAGTTAGCTATTTTCTATAATGCAAGCGTTATGTGTTTTATAAAGACTCTTTTCAATAATTTGTATTCACATATAAATAAAAGTAACCTGACCTTATAATAAGACAAGTTTACTATTTTCTATAATGTAAACATTAGGTGTTTTTATGAATACTTTGTAATCACACATAAATGCAATTTATACTGACTCCATTCACATGAGTATTTCATTCATATTGTCCTATTTTAAGACGGATTTCTCTTACCGATGTCAATATGTTGAAATCCGAAGACATGACAGCCAACGTAACAGAAGGTTATACGGGTGACGTCACTCAGAATTAGGTAGTAACGTTTGGCGGATGGTTTACGTTAAATCACGGCTACTCCAGTCTCATCGTATGCCTGTTTGGCATTCCTACGAATATCATCAACATTACCGTTCTTTCTCGTAAAGATATGCAAAAACCTACGAACGCCCTGCTGTGTTGGCTGGCAGTTGCGGATTTGTTGACAATGGTACCGTATGTGCCGTTCGTGATACATTTCTACTGTGTCTTCGATCTATGCGACTCCTCCCTGAGAAGTTAACATTTCCTTGGGTGATGTATATGTTGTTTCTCATTAACTTTGTAGCCACTACTTATACTATATCTAACTGGTTAGGCGTTTCCTTAGCGGTTTTTCGATATGTGCAGCTTCGGTCAACCCAGAAAGGTACCGTGGCAAAGCGTCGGTTATATAGTACAATTCAAAAGGTTAATGCAAATGCATTAGTGTACATTAGATCAACATTAATTCTCATTCCGAATTATATGACGAACAAGATCGTCGAAGGGAGAGATCAAAACAACAACACTTTATACCAAATGAAGGATATTAAACATTGCACGAATGGCACTCGCCCGATAGTGCTGGTGAATGTTTTAACATATCCCATTGTCACGAAACTCATACCGTGCATACTCATGACTGGGTTTAGTGGAAGTTTGTTGATAAGCTTGAATGTGCGTGGAAGGGAACGACGACGAAGATCATCTTTGACGTCTACGAATTTTAGGAGAGAAACTCGACAGACCAAAACGACACGAATGCTATTGGTTCTGATTATACTGTTTCTCCTGGCAGAACTTCCACGCGCAATGCAGATCCTAATCAACGCCACTGAGCATGACTTTAACTACAGAGTATACTTACCCCTTGGGGACCTCATGTATAATATTGCCATTATCAACAACGCCATCAATTTCTTGCTTTATTGCATCCTGAGCACTCAATTACGCACCACAGTTCTGCAAATGTATTTCAACAAGAAAACGTCGTTAAAGATATGGAACGAACACAGCTTACTACGTCCCTGAATAGAACGACACTCACATCTGCATAAACCCGAACTGTTAAAACGAGCATGTATAATAGAAAACTGTTAACGAAATAATACAGTGGGGTTAAGAGATTGTTATATTACTTATTGATGGGGCGATATGCGACTAACAACGCGCAACGCAATATAAATGTATGTAGATTCACACTTATTCCATATGTTTTCTAACTGTTATCATCAACTGACTTCAGTGTGATATATTATGAGTACTCATCTTAGTGAAATGTTGTTATCGCTTCAAGATTGTGCGTATGATGACATTTGAAAACGTAATATGTTGTTCATAAAGATTACTTTTGCAAAGTGCGTGTCTTCTTTAAGTCAAAGTGACATTACTGTTTTATGTTAATAATGCATATTGTCGTCAAACATAACTGCGAAACATGTGTTATATTTTTTTATTATTCTTGGCAAGTTGCATAGGCTTTGATTAGCAGCAATCTCACAAATTCTTTGATATTATGTGTTTTAAACCTGAATAAAAATTAATCAATAAATCAGGACCTACACATATTGATTACCCTTCGATAACCGCGTAATGCATGTAAAATATATATGTAAAGACAGTTGAATTAATATCGCACAATTATAACTTTATTGTTATTCAGTTACAGATGCATGCATCCTTCGTATACAGTAAATTAAGCGCACACAGCATACGTAAATGTACCTCATTGTCAAGACTTACCCCAGTAAAACCCTACATGTAACATTCATATAAGAACCACGAACCTTTCCTTGCGCATAGGATATTAATATTGAATCATAGTTATGCAGTATAAGGATTAAGTATATTCGAGCTTGTACTACGACTGAATGGAATGTAATACATACACTTGCGCATGTATAGTACACGTGTAAAATGATCATCAGTGCAAACGACTTTGATGACTTGTTTTATGAAGTGAAACCCACACACAGTTGTATGAAACGTAGGATTCATTACCTACATTTGTGAAATTTGCAAACATTACACGATTGTGTATAATCAGCATAAACTAAATATTACAACAGTAGATCTGTGAGTACATTTTTACTCTTTCAGTGCTGGAACCGAATTGTGAAGGCCTTTGCAAACAGTTTGGATCCAGATGAGACGCCACAGAACGTGGCGTCTCATCATGATCCTAACTGTTTGCTATTCTGATAGTATTTTTTGAAAAAAAAAATCAAAGAAAATGCTAATTTTACAAATTCAGCAGACGACATTTTAGCAGAAGACAAATATCCTAGCATGCAAAGGGTTAAGATACTACGAGTGCGAATAATCAACATGAACGTATTACAATTGCAGTAGTCTCGGTAATCTTCATATATCCTCAATGAACTTCAAACGCACTTTGGGGTCCATATATGGCTACATGTAATTCAATGAGTATTATGATCACTATTATCGGAAAGACTGTTCATACACAGTGGACAGTTCTAATACTATTTAAGCATAAACAAAGCTAATACCGTAGTTCAACTGGTACACGCGTCATATATACTGCGGAACAGACTTGTTGTTATATATCACAACGTTCATTTTACATCTTTGTATCTTTGTACTACATTTGCCTGTAATATGAAGCGCGAAATATCATGTATGCATTTTATATCCTTAAAAAGCGTGCTTCAGATAAGCATTGTTTGTAATATTGGAAATTAATTTATAAAGGAAATACTACTACTAATAAGGATAATAATACAATCATAATAACACTAAAACTCAAATAAAATAAAATACCTAATAAAAATAATAAAAATAAATACAAATACTGTGTCATTATTTTCATTTTTATGATTTTTTTTTATAATCATATTGTATAGCCTGTGTTGTGATAACACGATTCGCTTAAATAGGGATTCATTATTGAGTACAATACGATCATGAACACTTTGTCACAACAAAATCATTGGGTGTCTTGCACAAGTATATTTATTATGTTGAATATGAAATGCATCGCCTGCTCGCTAATCTATATATACTCTTATAGTATAGTATGCATACCGTACACATACAGTAGAGACCAGAACAATTTGATCTGCATTAACATCGACACTCGTCATATGTTATGCTAAATCAATGACTCAATACACAGAGTTATATCTTGTTTTACTTTCCACCGCGAATACACTAGTATGAAATCATAGCTTGTTTTGCTGTCCTCGGTTTATACACTCGTGTAGAGTCATGATGTGTCTTTATGCGTACGATTGACAATCAAGCAGAGCCTAATTAATTGCAAAACATCTTGAAAGTACTTCCTGTGAAGCGAACAGTGGACAACTGAGATCTCGTCATTCGGACAATATAACGGTATATTAACACATCGCGTATACTATAATCACCTACATTGACGTATAGAAATACGTCTACTGAGTGTCAGTTGGTATTGGCAAGTTAACTATATTCTGGGAACATTCGTTGTAAAGATAAAGGTATAATGAAATACTAGCATCTTAATAAGTAGAAATATTCTTCTTATAAGCAGACGATTGTAATTCCTCTGTTATGTTTCTGGAATAAATGTTAACCTATTTTTTCAGATCAATTTCCTTGAACGCCTTAACATGTTCAAGACACTGGCGAGACTGTTGATTGGGTTGAACCAGTAATCGATGTCTTAAAGGACGGTATTGAAAAAGGTCCCCGAGTGGGGATCTAACATCCTGATTGCTAGGCGGACACCATATCGACATATCAACTGCAATGTTCAATTGTCTGTACTTTGCGCATGACGCACGTTTATCTCTCCTGCTCATGTTTCTGTAGTTTTGTTATCCCTATATTGTGCTAATCTTATTTTAATGAGTGTATGGATGTATAACATGTTGTTATTAAGCAATCAGAACGAGTGTCAAACCATTCTACTGTATAACCGTACTTAATGCAATAACTATTAATTAACCCTAAGTTCATGTGATTAACCATCATTAAAAAGTTCTTGTAAAGGCATTAGCAGTCTATTTTGGATTGCTATACTTAACCATGATATTAATTCATGATGAATATGTTTTGCGATCAACATTAAACATAACCCCAATAATACTTTGAGAACCTTTTTTTATGCAAATCATTTGACACATAACATATTGTTATGATAACAAGCACTTCGTCATTTACCTAATGCGTTAAACCAATATCGAGTGCAACTGTTTTGTATAGTAAAATAATATTTCCGTGTTTATGTTTTATTTGAATGTGATGGGTGCGTTGATTAGTTATTGTATTTAAATATATTATCAAACGTTGCGTCTATTTAGTTATTAAATATTAACGGTAGTATTTTATTTGACTTTTAATTGAAATTTTAAAAATTGATTTAAATAAACATGTTAGCATATAAAGAAACTCGACATTCAGTCAAATAATCTTCTTAATGAAAACAACCACAACACGTACTTATTTTTTTTTTATCTTCCCGATGAACCATATCTGTTTTTAATATACATTGTCAATTAAAGTTAAAGTAATAAGCATTCAATAATTAAAATGGACTTCGTAAGACAATCAAAGGCTTTATATAATGTTGTAGCTGATATGTAATAATGATTGTTACGTAATGCCAACGACTTCGTGGATGGAATCTGAATTCGCTTTCTGAGACCGTGTTTGCTACATATTGTCCAAAAATATCTGTTATAAATTAGATTTTAACTCATAAAACTGATAAAAAGAGAACATTATGCGCTTCACTCACACTTCATTTAAGTATTGCTTCACAATATATTGTATAACGCGAGTCTCTTGGTAAGTTATTGGAAAGCACGACTTTATTTCCGCTATGCATAAAAGCGTAATGGAGAATGCCTCAGGGCAATGAAGTCGCACGCGATTGGTGGTTTTGAATATACGTCAGTTGCATAACAATTCAGTCACAAATTTTATTATTCTACATGACATTGTTAAATTCATTTAATTTATCCTAATACTAGCTTCATGTAGAATGCCCCACGAAAACAAAGTCGCACGAGTTTGGTGGGTACGAATATGCCTAACAATTCATGATCATAAATGGAAAGTTTTAAATACATGTAAACGTAAGCCAATTCGTGTATCCTTATATTTGCAAGAACATATATGTATACATTTTAAAATACAATAAGTGTGGATCATTTACAATCATTACATAGATTTGCTCTGACATACTAATATCAGTACACTATTTATACCAGCTAAATTTATACATGATTTAATTTGTGAAAAACCCAGACGTTCAACAATTATTCCAGTAAAATCCCCGATGATCCATCATTCGCTAGGGGACTCAATTATATGCATTGGTATACTAAACTTACAACCATCAGCGTTGCCACGTGAAACTTGATCGAAAACATATGTCCTAAATATTAAAATATAATGTCAATAAAATGGCATAGTATTGCAATTGCTCGCACTAATGCGGGTGATAAATAAATGCATTCCACTCTGAGTGCAATACTGGGGATTCTTCAAAACTTTATAATCGGGGGCGGCGAAAAACTGCAGGCAGCAGTGTGCCACTGAAAAGAAACATCTTTAATATTCGTGTACTTATAGACAAATGCATTTATAAAACAATATTTTACCAATTTAATAGCATATGCTATACAGTTAACAGTTTAATATTTACTGTATATTTCTTATTCCAAGACCAAAATAGGAAACGAAAAGGAATGTCTCGTAAACATGACCTTCTAAGTTATAACTAATCAATTCATTTAAGTAGCCTCGATGTTAGTTGTATGTCTGCTGGGAGCATGTTATTAGTTGTATGTCTCAATACAACCGGAACTCTATGCCAATAGCGATAAAGACTCCGTCTTCATAGATGCGATAGCATTACATATAGTGGTAACGAAGAAAAACGTTCATTGTTGTTGTACATTTTATGTCTTATTTTTCTTTGATAGTGCGAATATGTTGTTTACTTATAAGACCTCGACTAAATGTCGAGAAAATCACGTCTCGTATCAACCGTTTATTATTTGAATTATATATCACTGATCAGCGTTGTTTAGTGAATAATCTAGCCTTTGCTGCATATGGGTCATTGGACTCGCAGATTTTAGATCAATTAGTCATGTTCGAAAGTATGTAGTCATGCTTGTAAAACAATAAGTCCAAAACTCACAATTCTTAAAGATTGTATGCAGTGATAGTAGTGAAGACACAAATACAAAACAACCGCTCAATGAGGAAATAATAGGTTGCTAAGTGAGGTGCACTTCCACGGTTATTGATTTTCAGTAGACATGCTCTTGTCGCCAGCATATGTATTAAGATGCGAGAGCAATATCCGTTGCAGCACGGCCGATATCTTAATAACCTGTCATTGTCCTCATTATGTCCTGTAATTGCGAATACCTGAATGCACGCACTGTGTGCAAGGTTAATCAAAAGTCTAACTAGGCCATTCAAAGTACAAGCATATATTCCCTATGCGGCTGATACACACACAAATAGGTACACAGGAAATATACGATGCACGAAATAATGCAAATAATATAGAAACAACTATTTAACTGTTTTATAATTGTATAACCACAACTATCATATGCGCCCAGCAGGAAACGATAGCAACACGAAAACAAAAACACAACACAGTATACATTGTGACCGACTTAAGTGAGACTAAATCAACATGTTTATATTAACATAAGTATACTCGTTTCATTACACCGTTCGCTTCAAGGATGCAGATGGTTCACATTCCCTTCGACTTCAAATAAATTTCATTTCATCCAATTCTGTGAATGCACTATGTATTATTGCAATCACACTAACCGCATTCGTTGCAGTACTAAAATTAGTGTAAATGTACTTGCTTAAGATCAAAGTTGTGTTTTACAAATGTTCTAAAACACATACATGGTGTGGACATCAAATACACAAACTGTACATTCTGAGCTTAAGGGCAACACTATTTAAATGAAAAAAAAAACACATATTCAAGAACTAGACTGTTATTTCATCATTAAAATTGCGCATTTTGATAAGGCCTGCAACCATATTTTAATATTTTATGCGACCTAGTAATTCTGAAAGTGTGTTTTACTTTCTAATTATAGATTGTGAAATTAGTATCAACGATATGAAGGCACGAACTTAGAAAATTATTAAGTAGTAAAGGGACTTCTTCATAGTTTGGCGATTTGGCAACGTTTTTACCCATATTTAAAAAAAAACAAATCACTGTACAAAATAAAACACAACACCATTGACAAAGACATATTCTGAAATACAAGTGCTTGATGATGAGTGTTCATCCTTTGAAATTGATACATTTAGAAAGCGTTACCAACGCGAAACGGTTTAATCATTAGGAATGTTTCTGTTCTTTTCGTTGCTTCTGTTTAACATGGTTATTGCTACATACACTAAAATGCGCACCTAACACCTAACGGCTCATTCATATCCAGTACCTTTATATATTCGGTTTGTACATGTTTAATTCATGTCACTAGAATCGCACGCTCAAAATAAAGATCGAGACAGATACACTTTTTTGCAATTCCAGATACTTACATTTCCTTGTAAAGCAATAGGCACAGCTCAAGCGTATGCATGCAACACTATGTATTGTTCAACGTAATGTTTCACGAGGCCATAATACCTTTATCAACTGTATCAAAATACCTTCACCTACATAAATATGCATTCAGGAATGTACAAAGTTATTCAAAACATACAATAACAGACCGGTAAAACGACAAAGAAATCTGTTCCTTCTGTTTGCAAGAATCGTTGGTTTATTTTCGAGTATTGAAGTGTTAGCACAAGGTCCGTTTTATTATGTCTGATTGTCAGTAAAACAGTATAATGTGTACGTTACATTCTCAGAAAAATAACACTTGCACTATTAGGTACAATTAATTGAGTTATATACGGATCTATGTGCTATGCAGACATTTGTCACCAGTTAATCACGGTCATGGCCGTTTGTTTTATTGGTCTCACTGCAACCTGCAACCAATTAGCACCAAGATCAATACTACATAATGCATATTTTTTATCAATAAGTAGTATATAATGACATTGCGAAGATGAATGTCATATAAATAACACATAGTTTCCAATGAATACAACTTATGTATTCTAAATTCGTATAATTGATGTACATATTTACTACACTGTTCGAACCACAAAGAAGAAGGCTATGTTTTTTGTTCAAATATGAATAGTGTTAGTTTGTTGTTTGTTTTTTTTTTCGTGTTCAGCCACGCGTTAATACATCATGCACACATTTGTAATTGTATGTATGTTAAGTTACTTTGGATTGTTTATGTTACATTGAAATAATCACCTCTAGTTTGTCTATTTTCTGCAGTAAATTTCCCATGTCCGTTATTAGATGTATCTTATAAACGTTTCGCAAAGCACGATTTGATTGAGTTTATCATTGCTTTACTATTAAGAAGTTTTATATATCATAGTTAAACAGGTTGTATTATATTTATATTCTCTTTTTGTTATTTTTACTTTGCTTATTATAAATTAATGAATAGTGTTTGGCTTTTCGCGTCTGTTTCAAATTCGAGTACTATTGTATTTCATTATGTTTAACGTGGTTCTAGTTACCTCCTTATATAATTCCTTTGAGTTTAAAATGATAGTGTTATTGTCATGTATACCTCTATTAATATTTTAACTTATACTAATAATACGCACACTCTCCAAAGGTCAAGTAACACATTGTTTAAATTAGTTTAGATGTATGTGTTCGTTGTAATTGGTTTTGTAGTAGTGTTTGTTATTTATAAATACTGTTATAAAACAAACAATCACGTCTTGAATCGATTTTCTCTAATAACTTTCAAAACATAATGGCATGTCAAGTTTGTGTCTTATCAATTGTATCATAAGTTATCTGAGATCTCTCTTTTCGTTCATCAACCGATTGGTATGCATTCAACGAAGTTTACGAATCCTATTTATATATTTTTATGTTTAAACTGTCTTTAACTTACGCCTTAACAAAAACTATTATTTAAAATATGTCAAACGTTTAAAAGGATACTTGCATGACAAGCATAGCAAACCAAAGTACACCATAACATACCGAAAACACAGAGAAGCGCTGAACAGTACAGTGTAATTGCCCTCTTTGTTAATGTTGTGGATGATAAATATGAGTAATGTCTGGTGAACTTGATAATGCAGGCATTGTAAAATTAGCATCAGGGCGGAAAAAAGACTTACTGGCTGTGAAATTCAATCAACTCCGGCTGTGATTGAATTCCCTCAATACAATATTGGACTTAAATGTAGGCGGCTGCAGCGATTCGATTAATTTCACAACGTCTACTAAGCAAAGTGGATTGCATATTTACCCGCAACACTCTTATACTGATTGCTTCCGAAGCTGGTTTATATACCGTCAATACTCAAATCGTATGTATGCATCCAAATACACGTGCCAATACGTACACGTGGTTAATGATCTACTATCTGAATGTTTCTTGTCATAGGTATTTTTGAATTTAAACTGCTGAGCGTCTTCAACGGAAAAGGAGATATATCACTTCGGAAGTGTGTACTAATTTATTGAAATTAAGAATATCATTAAAATCTATGACATGCAGGTATACAACTCTGTCATCAAGTAGCATAATTGTGCTGAACAATAGCTCAAATTACAGCTTCGTATGCTTACACGGTTGCAAAAAGATATTATAATGCATTAACGAGTAACATTGACCCCCATTAAGTTGATGTCTGTGCAACCGTGTGATGCGCAACAGCAGTAAAACAGATGTCGGCGGGTGCTGTCTATTGAACAGATTTTGCAAAGATTTAATGGGGGTTGATGAAGTTAAGTTTATTTCAAAATTATATATCCTGTTTTGTGACGATATTATAATTTAGTTATTGATGTTCCGACTTCAAGCATCAAATCTAGCTTTTCAATAAATATAAATAATTACTGATAATAATTACTTATATCTGTTTATAATTGAAATAGCATATATTCGCTAGCTTAATACTGACAGCAATCTGTAATGACTCTTATATGTATGCATACTATATAAAAGAGTTAGGATATGTTGTCTGCGGCCCTTTTTAAGTATTAACCGAGATTAACAATTGACAATAGGTTATGTTGTGGTGAAACACAGTAATCGCCAGAAATGGGTGTGTGGTAACTTGGGAAATAATAGGCAATTTGCAAGTCAATAGATGTATACAAGATTCATACGATAAGATTATTAGATTACTTTTGAATATAATGGGCGTATTGAACCAGGTTGAAGGCAGAGGTATTGATTAAGTTGTTTTAATAATACTGTTGTCATAATGATAATATGTTTTTTGCGCTTAAACGTGATTTATGTATGTATCAATAATGCTGTTGCCTTTATGATATTCTGTTTTGCGCGTAGTAGTTGTTAATAAAATGTATTTCATATCCATATACTCGCATTACGAAACGCCACGCCATAAATTATGGTGTATTACATATTGTACTGATTTATGTTATAACAAATATTTTAATCAAACTAATAGGCCTTAACATTTCATTTAAATGTATGAGCTTTCTCGGCGATGCAATTAAGATTTGTAAACATATTGTAAATTGTTTACATATTTTATATTAGGAGAGCAACTACTATAGGCAGCAATTCCCGACGTCATATAGGATTCATCAACCTAAATTACACTATTGAAAAATGTCTTAACTTAATGAGTGCATATACATATAAAGCAAGTAAATAGTGTGTTTAAATGCTGTCTTGCGTATATCCTGTGGTGAAAAGGCAATTTGCCACTGACGTTATTTTAATGTCCTGTGGTTTGTATGACACATATTGTATTGATGATGTTTTTGGATTGTTGTAATGCCTAGAATGTATTCAATGTAGGTATAATTTCTGTGGGACAAGAAGCTCAATACGTATTATAATTTTCTCGTCGGTATGTATGACTGTATAAATGTAATTTGTTATATTGTATGTATTAAATGATTACAACAATTATATCAGACTAAGTACTAACAGTCAAATATAAGGAAAGTGGAACAATTAAGTAAAACTTTGAGTGACCTCAGGGACCTTATTGATCGCCAATCATTCTTCATGATGAGTGATATATGGGTATTTCACTTCAGGTCAAATGAAACAGAAAGACCGAGATACTTGTGTTTCTCTACGTTTTTTATATTTACGGAGCTCGTAAAAGGTTTTGATTATGTATTGTCATGCTAAATAAGATGGATTATATTTTCTATTGATATGAGGGAAAAAAACAAGACTCTGCCCATGCCTAGTATTGATAGGATCATCTCCTATATCCTATATATGTAGACGAATGCTCAAATTTACTGGTGAACGATATCATTATTGCAGGTAACACAGAAAAACGGAGTCGTTTATTGGTAGACACGCAAAAGAGTTAACGTTCCAAACGCGCTGTTTTTATTTGGACAGGTACTATGAGAACCAGGACAGAGGGGGAGACTCCAAAAGACGCATGCTGTATCATCTGTCCACGATGAGACACTCGGTCAAAATCTGTTGAAATGACGTATGATTATGTAGCACTACCTTGCCCTCGTCCTCAGCTTGGTAGTTAAGTTTTCATAACACATTGGATTATTTGGTTTGCATCTGATGAATCATTATAATGAATGGCATGCGCTTACCGAAGCAGCCTAGACATAAGCTAGAGTGATAATTGCAAGGTTAGAGGGATCTGTATTCCTGGCAGACGTTTTGACATTAACAAGGTTCAATAAGTCAATGAAATACTATTTGGACAACTGCTTATTAAGGACCGCGCGATAGGAAGATTTAATGAGTGCGTTCCTTCTTTCAAAGTCTCGCGCTAACCATGTCGGGCCAATGCCTCACTAGAGTATTTAAGACAAATTGAGCATGTCTCGTCTTATGAAGCAATATACATACTTTATTAAAAGACGTTTAAATTCGAAAGTGGTTTGGTGGTGAAGCATGGTCTCTATTGTTGACCGTAAATTTGGAGCAGAAGTAGTGGTTTATGAGATCAACTTGTCGCATTCACTATGTACCTCCATAGTGTTTAAGTGTTGTGCCAATAGTTGTTTTGGGTGTGTTTTGTGTGTTTATTTATTTGTGTTTGAGCCCTCACCTTAGGCGATGATTTAACTGTATGAATTGTAAATGTTTTATTTTTTCTTAAAATTAATTTAGCCAACACATTAATGCATGATTTTAAACTTCCCGTTTTACTTGTTTTTTAATGAAATTGTCGCTTACGTTGTCTTTTCAACTTGTAAATAATATTATTGTTTTTGTTTATGGTTTATGCGGCCTCGGTGCTCATGTTTGTTATATGGAGATCAAGATTATAGCGTTCAAACCGATACATTTGATTTCCTACATAGCTATCTAGCTATCAAGTATTTTCATTTTTTTAAAGATGCAATGTGTGAAACATATGTGTTACTTAATACACATTTTGTTTGTGATCAATACAACACAAGTAACTCGAAATGTGTTATGAGATTTAACTCTTCATTTCCCGCGGTGTTGCAAATGTCTTCTCGAAGAAACTTCAGCACATTTACCTAGTAATGTTTATGATATACCTGCTTTATGTTCTCAAAAAATACAAGTTGTTTCAATCGGTAAAATACAAACGCACATAAATAATTCCCGTATTATGCTACTCGCTAGTTTTCCAATTCCGTATTACCATACTAGCCGGACTACTTTTAATGACGTCACTTTGAATGCAGAAAATAATAAGAGCATCTTGGTTAATTATGAACGCTTAAACTCATTTTTTTTTTAACTTAAATTATTGAAAGTTGTATATAAGAAAAGGAATATTACACAAGTCAATTGTTACAAGTGTTTGTATCGGTCTCGTGGCTTGCGCTATTTCGTATCACACTCAAGGCTCCACCTCTCGTGAGATACGTCATCACACAAGCCACGCGACTGATACAAACCCATGGAACAATTTACTAGCGTAATTTTCCGTATGTATTTTGATGACAAAAACTGTATTCGGCTATATATAAATCTTCATACAACTGTTACTCTACATTGGCAAAATACTGACACCGTATACTTTAAAAACTTAGATACATATGACCAGATTGACAATGGTTATTACGTGATTTGTGGGACTCTTAAGTATTTGATCTTATTGTGGATTATGATATTTATAATACTGTGAATAATGCTGCTACAAGACTAACTTTATTACGAACATTGAAGAACGCTATCTCCGATCCTTTAATGATTAACTATCCTATTATAAAGAGATACACAGGGAGACGAACAAACCCCATTCTTTCCAAATTTCTAGTAACAATAAAAATAACAATAATATTCTGCTACAAAATCAATGTCTATATAACCCAGATATAACACTTTGTAGCAAGAGTATTTTTCAAATCATGGTACTAGAAAGGTTTTACAAGATGCATACTGCTGAACTTTTAAAATACTACATTTGTTCATATAAAATTGTACGTATAATCATATATACATAAGCTTCTTACTTAAACTTTGATATGCAACCTCAGTCAACTGTACCTTTTGCCGAACTGACTGTGAAACTAGTCCATATATAGTTTGGAAATTTCAAACGTGTCAATAAGTTAATGACATAATTGTTTTCAGGACGTTCGTATTTTGTGAACCGTTTGCATATGCATTTGTATACTGGAAGATGCACATTAAAAGGATCTTTTAAATTGAACCTTCTCATTGTATTAGGTAATATGTTAAGACGTGCTCTCGTTAACACCATTACAAAATTGCCTTGTGGGTATAACGTAAACACGATCGCTGACGAATAAAATAGCAATTTTATACACGGTCTAGAACCCGATGAAAATGCTGTGATTTTCTGTTTTCAGGAGTATACCGGTAATATAAATATTCCAAGGCGATGTGTAGGCGCGTTTCACGAGCGATTGTAAATCACATTAGTATATCCGTTGGGATTTGGTGCGGTTCATTGTCCTCGGGATTAATATCTTAATGCACTTCGGGGAAATGTTTACAACAAATTGTGCACACAAATTGTATAATTCCTGATATATGCGATAGCCGGGCATACCATGCCGGGATATAAATTGTAGTTCATGAGCTTAAATTAACATCGGAATGATCTTTTTAAAACACCATCTTTAGTGAAGATTTTATATTATTCGTTTGTTTCGGTGTTAATACATCAACACGTTATAAACGTGCGCTTTTAAAACTAAAATGTGTTCTTCATTGTGAAACGAACAATTTAAACGAATAGAGTATTTCATTAATTGTGACTTGATTTGTTTGAAGATTTATGCAAGCAATCATTATGTACATCTAAACATTAATATAAACAAAGTGAAACCCCAGTTTCAACATCCAATTGAGAAATCCTATTCTCAACTCATTCGAGGTTCATTGTAAATGGAAAATAAGCAAATGTCAAACATGAACACATCTTAGATACACTACTTTGAAAGGTCCAGCCACCTGCATAGTCATAAAAATGAATATCACTTTTACAATATTGATTGCACCAATGACAATGTATCTTTAAACTAAATAGCATAATAAAACGCTTAAATATCAAGCAATTAACATCAAACTATTAACACACAAAATACGTTTAGATGTAATGCTTTTTTCAATTTTTAAGATATTATATTATGTATTTGTTATAATGGTTTACTTTATTCTAGCTAAATAAAGTGGGGTTTGATATAAAAGTTGTATGATATTTTGCGCATATAAATTGCGTATACATATGGTGTTTCTATGAATAAAGATTAATAAATATAATAAAAACCGTGTGCAGAACATCTTTAGCGCTATGAAGACCAAAAGCAATGCCGAACAGATGTATTACCTCCATTTTTAATACTAATAATGCATGTAAGTCATCAACACAATTACAATATGTAATACAACTATTCATTTAATTAAAACGGTGTAGCGGTTAAATGATAAGACGATATCTCACTATTTAGATCTAATTACTTTAGACGGAAGTATTATATCTTCATAATTTAAAATGGCATTTAAGACAAAAGTTAGAATTTCATTCATCAGAATTTAATCAAGATCTAACTTATATAACACAGATGATATAACATAGTATATAACACGGAGAAACTGATCAATCGTAAGTGTTGAGCGGATGAAAGATACATGTGTATAATATCAGATAACAATTACCATACCGAGAGGACTTCGAACTCTTTATATGAACACATTAACTATCAAAAGGTTGGTATTATACTATAACAGTAGTTGATAAGAACAATAATTTCTCCTTAAATTTCCTTATTTTCTATATCAAAACACTTGTTTTGTGGAAAAGAAAACATTATGTTGACATCAGAATGCAGCAATCGTAAAACAGACATAGTGGCATTTGAAGGCAACCATAAAGCTTCAAATTTATTTAACACAGTATATGTGTGGGAGGTAAAATGTTGACACACCAAAACATCTTCACCTCTTTATACAATTATATTGACAGTGGTATATTTTTAGATGATGCTAGACATTAATTTTGACATAATTTAATAGACTGCATTTTTAAAGACAATTGTGGCCTTGTGTCTCTTGTGTGAAATAACGAGTATTTTGAATGTTACGAAGATAAAAATTTGCATCATGAAATGCAATTGCTTTCTCTGGGGCTACAAATACAGACTGCAGCGTAACATAAGTCCAACGTCAACTGTTTGGCGAATTAGTGCGTAAAATAAATGTTTGAAAAATTGCAATGTCATTTAATATATACCTGAAATACTTACTATATATGTTGCACAATTACGACGCATGACGTTAATAAGGACATCTGTGTTATTTAGTTTACCTGATACAACGTGCTTATGGTAAGCTTGGTAAGAATTGTTTTCTTCCATGATATCTGCGAGATGTTCTACAGACAAATGTGCGTTATTAATATTGGGCGCTAATGTAACCCAGCTACAAACAACACCGCGTAGCTAGGAAGCTCACATTGCAGGGCAGTATAACTGCTAGGATAACGAAACCAAGCTGACAACTAAATATGGCTTTGCTAGCAAACTGCTGATAATACAATACATCCTAGTAAACCATGATAACCTTCTTAGGAAAAAAAAAATCGACGTGCTCAAGTAGTAACGCTCGAGTTTCAAATTACGGTACGGAGTCATTGATATGCATGCTTAAGATAAATGGATGCCTTAGTATAACACATTTCAACCTCACTTTTTTTATTTTAAAAAAATGTTACAAGTACTGTGATTATAGCATCAGTATAGTATCGTCATCTGCAGCACCGAAAATGGTATGTTAGTAGTAGTAGTAGTATTAGCAACAGCAGTAAAGAACATGTTGTTAACCAAATCAGTACACATTTAACAAAAGTAAGTTGTTAACGGAATAACGTTCACATGCGCCTTGCGGTAATACTTAATAATATTGATCGCAGATTACTTTAATAGCGATGGTGTGATTTAGCGTATTATAATATAAAATCCGCAAGGGTTTGATAATCTATACATACTTTTGCGTAGGTGGGTCTCATAAAATACCGTCATCGACATTATTATATCCGTTGGGAATCAGTATCAAAGTATGCCATCAGTATATGAATAGCAGTGCGTTTAAAAGACAGAGACGATACTACCAATACATTACTAATTGATTCTTTGAAACATCACGATATGTGTTGCTTGCTGGTGTAAATGCCATTTAACGGCATACCTTCTGTCCATTGGGAATAATTAGGGCATAGAACGAGCAATCGACACAGACAGGATTAGAACACACACAATTTAAATAACGGTTTCAAAAGATTAATAGTCTCATAAGGTCATGTTCATATCCTCGAGTAATAAAATGAGTTAGACGTAATTACGTTATGAAGTATACTTTAAAAATTGTTGATATGACATTTATTAAGCAAATGATAGTGCTTCATATGATAAAACACTAACAAGAACGTGTTACTGGCAGATACCCTTGTTTTTTCAAAAGCCAGTCCACCAAATATAATTTACTGTATTTAAAAAAGAACCATATACTTTTTTCGAGTCAGGAAAGGAGCTTGAGATTGTTTAAATAGGCCTTAGGCTTTCGATGCAATCGAGCTGAAATAAATAGCTTACACTTGTAAAGCTCGAATGAATACCATTTGAGAAGTAACGCTTTGCATGAGGCCATAAGAACATAAGAAAATTCAGATTATTTTGTGATTTTTTGTATGATACTTTTTTGTGTTGCTGGTTCCATTCAATATTGTTAAAAAATAAAAATAAATACTTGGTCTTCTTCTGTTAACATCAGGTATAAGTGTATTTCTAAACTTGTCATATAAAAGGCATATGAAAACAAAATGGTACTCATCTTAAATGTCATTAAGTGTACAGAATTTACAGATTTTTTTTATTTTGTTTGTGTCTACCAGTTTCTAAAAATAATATCTTAGTACAAATGCATAAACAAAATATTTGTATTTTAACACATGTTTATTTATAATTGCTTGATATTATTTTGACGATGAGCTGTATAGGTTTAAGTCGTAAATCTGTTCTGTTATGTTATTTTTACATATTTTAGCGAGGTGCGTTTTCAAATTGTGTCAATGGGTGACAATCTTTTGGGAAATTGTGCATGATAGGGATGAATATGCAGGTATCGTTTTTTCTATTGTGTGTACCAATGAATAAGAACATAAGGAAAGCCAAGGAAGTTCAGAATCCGTCAGACAACGAGCCGGAGACGGCGAGAGATAAACATTTCTCCGACTGATTGCAAAATGGGTCATAATTCAAAACGTTAGGAACTCGATTCATAAAGTAATGTACCTTAATTGCAAATAACGAAATAGACGGTATATATACTGTCAATGGTGAACGTAACATAATGATAGCGGGTCATTTGAAGTGTTTCTTCATTAATGTATTTGACAGAAAACAGATATATAATGGTGCATGCTATATAAAAGACACTCATTGCATGTTTGGGGGTTACCCATTTTGCTTAAAAGAACTTATTCAAAACAAACGATCATGAGACGTTTACTTACACGAGACACATATAATGTTGACGAATAAGAAAACGTCTTAGAATAAACGTTCGGATAAAACGTTTACCGGTATGTTTCTGTAGATGTTTTGTTTTCTGCAACATCTGAATTCATATTACATTTTTTCGGTATAAAACGTATTGTGTAACAAGTAATAGTTTTGGAATATGAATAACGTTCACGTTGGACTGTTCACCCAACAGCAGTACTATGTTTAAAAAAAAACGCATGATTTTATTAGGCATTCATCTACTGTAATAAATCTCAAACTCCTATGATACGTATACAATTATTTGCAAAACATTATGCATGATGTTATATTTGCGTTTATTATTAATTAATTAAAAATTGGCATTGAGCAGATCTATACTAATGTACCTATATGTCAATATCCGCTAATGTGTCATTATAATGTTTTTGTCAAGTTAATATTCGTTCGTCGGTAAAATGGCAAATTACTTGTTCATTTGAAACAACCTAAACTGTGTGTTCGTTTGTTGTATTTTTAATATTAAGTGTTGTGTTTCAGATATTAACCTGTATGTTATAGACTGTTGGTCATATTCGACCAGCGGATGTTCAAAATAATTTCTCTCCATATAATTTTTCTGGAGTTTCTTTATGCCTATGTGTGATAATAGTTCGCGACGATTTAGAATATTAGTTCATGCACAGTGTGTTTTATACAGAGTTATATGTTGTTCTGTTCATATAAACATTTGATCCATTCTAAACTGTGTGCAGCACATTTTGGACCCCTCTACTTCAACATTGCGTAAAACCAGTAGTTACAGCATTCTAGTATTGTTCATTGTGTACCTTTGTATAGCTTTTTAACCCATTTTTGCCAAACGTCTAGAAAAAAAGGCCTTTGCAAACAGCGTAGACCAAGATGAGACGCCGCATGATGACCTAATCTTGATTAATCTTGGTCAGAATGTTGGTTTTAACAGTACATAAGAAAAGTTTAAATCTTTTTTCACGTGCGTCGAAAAATCTGTGTTTCCAGTTGACGTGCCAACATTTATATGTTATATGCTTAACTTCTGTTGTTTGTTTTATAGCAATTTACCATTAAGAAACATATTAAGAAACATTGAAATATGTATATGATAAAACTTATAAAGAGTTGTCTTTAACATAATAATATTTTACTTTTTCAGACAGGAAGGAAAATAGCTCTGTATTGACCGGAATCCTTTCTCCATAAAGGACCAAGTACATGTATAATATGAATATATTTCCGTAGTTATTGATAATAATTGGTTATGCCATACAACCATTGACATTAAAAGCTTAAATAGTCTTACAATCTTGGGAAAATGGAAGTTAACCAGTGTTTTTCTTCTGTTTACTACTCGTATAATATACCATCAAACATGGCAAATACCCATATTCACTCATTTAATAGCATGAACTTAATCATTGTAAAACTTCTCTCGATTTCCTGATTCTCCTTGTGGTTAGGTCTGAAAAAGTTACAAGCCATAGATGATTACAGAGCATGAATCACAATGATAGCATTTGTTGTTATTTATTAGGTCTGTATCGCTTAATTAAAGGGCAAAGCACATCGAACAATGTCAAATTAATGGGATAATGTCTAATAGTATTGATAGTAAATGTTCAACTAGCTAATACTTTTTTATTAAGACAAATTAAACGATTTCACGAACTGAAGTTTTACAGAAACAAATACAATTCGGACAATTTGAACAGATCTATAGACGTAATATAGATATTGACGCAATTTAGAATTGCATATTATACAAACAACAACACAATAGTACACACTAATAACGGATCATCGAGAATTAAAACCTTGGTTCAATGCATGGTCAGCAGTTCTTTTCCCATAATAACGCAATAAAAATATAAATAAAAATAATTAAAAATAAATGTCATACCGCTGCATGGATATAACGCTGCATGATATATTTTGTTATAACATGTTCAACAGGAAGTTCTTATATCAGTCGGTGTGTCATATTACTAAGATTTAATAAAACGTAATATTTGATTGCAACAATGAATCAGATTCAACAAAACCAGCAATTTGATACCAAGATGTATCCACATAAAGGAACACAAACAGCAAATACACGTATTTTTCAAATATTACGAATGAATGTGTAAATGCTGATGATTTCAACAGGAAGTTGTTTTATCAGTCGATGTTTGAATGTAAGTCATTTTACTCGGAAATGAGCTATAAAGTCATCATTTTTAGTAAAATACAATCAGATTCAACAGAAAAAAAAAACATTTTGATACCAAGATGTAATAAACTATAGATACAAAAAGCAAAAAAATAGCGAAAAACATATTTTACAAATATTAAGCGCATGTGCTCATGACGTCATTATTAACAAGTCAGACGTCAAAGATCCAATTCATTCCAGCTGAAAAAAGCGTCATATTGAATTTGTTTCAGTATTTCTTTTAGAATGGGGACTTAGACTAAGCGTATGATAAACAGAAAAAAACAGAATACTGTCTGATCTGTTTGTTATATATCAGGCTCGGCAAGAATAAAATAACGGCTCCGCAAGCATCGCCGTTATATTATTCTAAGCCTTGCCTGATATATTACCAAAATGATTACGCAGTAACCTGTTATGTTCTATATTTCGTCATTGATAACCACTTCTTTATAAAAAGGACTCTTCCTGAACGCAAGAAGCTGTCAAGTGTATAATCAATCAGTTAAACTCATAATCGCCTAAGTGTTTTAAAATAATACTCACATGAGTGTATAGCGAAATCAGTTGGATTTCTGCAAAATGTGTTACTTGCACAAAACATGATTTTAAATTTATAATTGTGTTGATTCACATATCTTTACTCGATATAAGCCTGACTTTTCATAACCAATGCTATATTGCACATTTGTGTTGTATATATTTTAACACGTAAGGATCACTGCTTCTTATTCTAAACACGAGGTTGTCTGAAAATGCCGTATCGAGTTTGGAGAGATCAAATTAAAATATAATGGAGATCTTATTGTAGATATACTTTGCATTAGACAACGAAATGTGATTGATTGCCCGGAAATGTAAAATGGCATTACTGAAAGGATAATACAACAAAAGGAAATAGTTAGTGTAAAGATGTTTTAAATGTTCATACATATATTTAGTGGACACTGGGAAATGTTCTTGGTGTACTTGTTTTACGATAGCATGTATGTTAACAGATAAACGTTGAAATATTATTACTGAGTTTAATTTGATGGGAATTCGGTTGGTGCCTTGTTTTATCATACAAATACACACAAAGTGAAAGCTGCACCAGTAGAATAGAAACCTTATTATACAATACCGGCCATTATGTATGGCAAATGAACCATTGCCAAACAGTGAGTCACGAAAGAAATGCACAAGACAATGAAGCAAACAACGAAACTCAAGAAACTATATCAGGATATGCAATCCTTGGTCGTATACACTACTTTAATAAAACGGCATGTTCAAAACCCGGTATTAAAGAGCCCCAAACCTCACACTTAGTCCAGATGTATACATTTAACACAAACGTGCACATGAAATTTAACCTCAAAGCATCGCAATTCGAATTAAAAAGTAGCAAAATAGAGTTAATTTCAATTTAATTACCAGTAAACTACTGATTGGTTATATACAGACCAGAACACCAGAACCGTAACTTTCTGAGGCACGATGACATGAAACCAAAACGAGTATCAGCTACATTTCGTCGTTATGAACACAATTTAGATATGAGTTAACTTTCAGATCATCGTCAGGAAATTCACGAAGATGGTAAGCAACAGGAGGCTAGTTCTAGATGTGTAAATGCATATGCTTATGAATCGTTTATTCACGTGATCATTGAACGCATACATGATCGAACGGGTATTCCAGACAGACAACATACATATAACCTGTTTTTAATCAAAATAAAAAATGTCTTTTTAAGTAACTGCTTTGTACGGCACTTTTAAGTTAAATCCTCATCCTTACGTATGGTACGCATCACAAAAATACACCTCGTTCAAAAAAAAAGCGTCAAGAATTGATTATATATATATTGACAAATGTAACATTGACATTGACTTTGTTTTTACATTAAAAAAGAACTTGATATAGCCTTCAGTTCGATAATATATCAGATAATTTAATAGCAGGACACAGAATGCAGAGAAACAAGTAAACTTTGTAGTCAGATAATACGTACCACCCTCCTCACCCCGTCCTCAAAAATAAAGAAAAACAATCTTACAAAAAAACAAGCAAATGCACACAAAAACACATAGCAAAACGTCACGTTCTTAATAACGTACTTTTGGTGAATAACACGTTCCAGCATATATCAGTAAACATGAACATACTATCATCTGACACATTCACAATCTTAGAAGGAATCACGTTTATGTACGTGTTATATAAGCCCTGGTGGTTTTACTGAAATCAGATCGTAGACGACTGTATTGTCGATATCACAAAATGTCATGAATTTGGTAAGAATGAGACAAAACACGGTCCTCAAGGGTACAATGAATGCATTCATGACGTCGTTGGCCACCCTCGTGAAATACTGTCAGCGACAGAGTCAGAGACACAATTATATATATTGTGTAGTAGTGTGGTATTTTTCTAGTGCATTTCAATATAAGAGCATTTAAAAGGCTAACAATATTCTGCACGCGAGCGGTTTAGTTTCTGAGAATTGCAGGTATATAAGCGACACTTCGAATAAATGCCAACATCGGTCAAGAGTACAGCCTTTGTAGTCAACACATTAGCATGAACCGTTAAGTTAGAATCGAACTTTATGGTTGCAATTAAACTTACTGTTCGTGTTTAGTATTACACTTTATGTATTGTATGCAAAAATATTTGTATGACCTTTAAGTTATTTTTATAAGTGGCGTACTTTTATATTACCCATATGCTACCATAATCCCGGATGTGTGCATGGCTTGTTGTGTTCTGGTTATTATGAATAATACGAGCTCGAACGAACTTTTGAAAGAGATGCGAAAACTATCGTGTTCATTTTATCACATATCACTAGATAAGTTGCCCCAAAATTAGCGTTTGTAATATTTATAGTATTTCAATAGGGCAAAAACGATGTATTGTTCTACACAAGGACCCCGGTCGGATCCGAAATCACGATAACATAAACTCAAATCTCGAAATTAAATTGCAATGTTAAAATACTATATTGTTATTATAATGGTATTTCGGTACTTCATAACAATACATATGTGTTTATCAATCACTATGAATAACTTTTAGAAGTGTAAAGGTTGTTTCTTATTCCCGTAAATATTTTATCTCGTTACATTTAGCCGTCGATATGCCCTTTTCAAACTGGGCATGCCTGATGATGTTGATTGTTTTAGCACTAGTCGTCGACACATTTCGGCGGCGAATTTCCTGGCATCATAATTCGCTCACGCAATCGTCTCGGCGCCGTCTATCGCTTGAGGTGACTGCAAGAGATCCCCTCCAGCTTGTTCTGTCAACAACAACACGCCATGGGCCCTCCCCATTGTCAGATCGCGGAATTACAGTAACCTCGAAATTGCTTTGACTTGGCCGACCAGGGATCGGTATATAGTTCCGGATGATGTACCTGTTGTATTATAAAAGCCGTTTTGAGTAATCCTCAGGTAGGAACCAACGCTTACGATCACATGACTGAAATAATTGACGAATCACCGGACACGGTTAAAAGATATCAGACACATTAACGGAATGAATTTTCACCAAACAAAAAATATATCTGAGAAGTAAAACACAATGGAGTGAACATACGTTTTATATTCCACCAACTAATTTAACAATACTTCATTTTTTATTTATTTTTTATTATGCTAACATTCACATCAAAAATACATTAAACATATTCACACAGCATATATTATAAGATATGTTTTGTTCATCAGCAAGTGTCGTGATGTTGAATGTTTTTAAATTGACCGATATCAGTATTTTTGCAATGAGAATACATATATATTGAAAGCCATTAGCCGATGTCGGACGAAAATTCGTATGTATAATAGACATCTGTTCATGTTGAATTACACGTAATATATGAACTGACAGGGCTTAACTGAGCCAGTAAAATGCCAAAAATAATAGCTAAGAACAATCCTATTACTTCAGCATCAGGCGATATCTGCGCTTCATAGGCTTACGCCGTATGTACTGCAATCATACAGCCAACATCGGGCTGATATGGGCATGTTTGCTGGGTGGTCACTGATTTTTTGTCAATTTTAACATTCTGCGCGTTACAAATACTCATAAAAAACCATACGTGTAATCGGGCTAAATTTGAAAGAAAATGAAAATGTAATGAACTTTAGTCTTTTAGCAAGAACAATAAAATAAGGAACATCAGATAATGTAATATGCGAGTTATTGTTAGTGATTGGCGATTTGATTATATCAGTATCATCAACGCTTCAATGCAAAATCTTGAACACGCAGTAAATCAAGATTGATTATGGATCATCTTCATCTTCTTCTTAAATTGAATCCCCCACAGATTAAATTATTTGTTTTCTTTTTATGTGCATAAAGTTCATTTGGTTTAAACACTATTTATTTAGTTCATAGAAAGTACATAACAAGCAATACAATACAAAACATACATACTTTTTTTAAACAAAATACAAGCAATGTAGAACTTGCAGTATTGCTTCACATAAAAGCTGTAGTATACAATTTGACAGAATAGAGACAAAAGCTCAAGGATTATGCTATGTCTCTCTTATGTCAGTTAGAAGCGCTGCTGTTATGGTGTAAACAACCCAATTTGTAACAACAAGTTATACAAATGACAAAATAATTACGAACAATATGATACAGTGATAGGTGTTTGAATACCGTTTAGAAATGGAAACAAATACGTTGTAATACAAATAGTATAGACAATCCCAGGATCGATAAATTGACCGCCGCCACATTGGCTATTACGTCACCCGCTACTGAAAACGGTACTGAAGAATTAGGCAGATTACAATGTTATCATAGTGTACACCCGCTTTATTCCAATAAACAGCATTTTATGACTTCGCACAGTAGGATTGAAAACAAGTGAAACATGAAACCAAGTGTCGATATGTATCACATCGTTAATCAATATATAACTTAAATACAAAATATACACGATAGATTCATAAAATATGTGTCTCTGCAACAATATTCAGTGACAACACGTAATGTTTCAGGCCGAGTTGGCATTTTTAAGCATACCTTTCAGTAATGCCTTTGTATAAAATTTGATTATTTCTTTATGGAATACAATTATTCAAAGATAATTATAAAGTTATAGAAATATCTAAAGTCTGAAGTAAACGTTGTGATTTTAGCGTAAATAGTGCCGGATATATTACCAAAGGTCTATCAATATACAAAGATTGGACACATCCATTTAGACCAAATTTTTTTGATAGATCTTTGATATTGATTAGATAGATTTAAGGTCGAGGTAGACAATTATCTTGATATCTGCCTTTGTTTAAGCCTATATTATTTGTTATCAAATTCCGTACTTTCTATACTTTCAGGAGATTCTCATTAAAAAACGTTGTAAGATTAAAGACCGAGGACGACTTTTTTATTGAATAGTACATATCTTTGTTTGTCTAAACAGTCACCATTTTGTTATTAATATTTCCCTTGTAAGTGTCATTTTAATGGTAATATACAAATCTTTAGCCGAAATGAAGTTTGTGATTCTAAAATTGGTCCAGAAATATTTATTAGCGAAACTCTGTAAGATTTCAGGTAGAGATTTTTAATTAAAATTATGTATCTAGTTTAGTCTAAAATTAAAGTGTTTTTTAGCATTTTTTATTTAAAAATCGCTCTCAAGCTTATACAAAAATATTTAGTCGGAAATGAATTTTGTGATTTTAAATGAACAAGTACCGGAGCTATTCGTTTTCAAAACTGTGTAATATGTCAGGACATGTCAAACTTTTTTTATTGAAAAGGACATATCAGCTTTTGTCTATAACTTTCTTATATTATTATTTAAATAACGTTTTACATGTAAAATCAAGGTTTATTGCCTGAAATAAACGTTGTTTGGGCTGTTCTCAATATTTACTTAACTGATTTCATTATTTATTAAATTTTCTTTAACATCTTAATTCACAATTGAAATGTTCAACATGAAAAATAATGAGCCTTAAATAAACTTAAATAGTTCTAATTGTGTTCTCTAGATTTTCGTAACGTATGTCTGTATTACATTTTCGTAATACGGTCTAAATAAACGATTAAAAAATAAAAACACGAAAAAAAAAGTGAATTATTTCTTCGTTAATTACGGATTATTAATGACAGCAACATAAATCTCTTGAAAAAAACTTCAGCGATAAAGTCGCGAACGAATTCGCTAAATGGGAGGCGATGTTTCAAGTGTGGATTAAAAGCGTTTATGGGTTTGCCCGTGACACCACATGTCTGCACATGTGTAGATACCGTAATTAAGATAAGATATCACGCGTCACCTTTAAATAACATGTTAAAGGGCAATCAAGACCTTATTCATGCCAGGGACCTACACAAATAAGTCCATTTCCATGCTGTGTTGTATTACTGTTAAAAGAATGCAGATGAACCTTATTTCTATTAATTACGTAATAACTTAAAACACGAACTATAATGTGGTTGTCAAATCGATAACAGAAACTATTTAAATCTTCAAGGATATATTCGATAAAACCGTTTCACTTACTTATTTTGCGTATGGACCTATACAAAAATATATAGGTTCATGTTTTTTCTTCAGTAGCGTTTTGGAGGCGCGCGAGAGTATTCAGGAGTGGGTAATCCGGGAGGTATCGATTTCTGGGATTGTCTATAACAGAGTAGTGCAGATAGCAAAAAAGCTAATAAGTTGAGAAGGAAAGGGAAAGAAGTGAAAGAAAAAAGTTTCAGAATAAGAGAAGTTGCGATAAGAAAAGAAGTAGTTGCGGGACGGGGAATCGTTGGCAGAATATGGTTTGTTCCTGAGATGAAGTAGGGTTAGAATCTATGACTTTTTCGGATGAAAGACTGAACATGTTTGAAAATTAATGAATTCACTTCGTATGATTCGTCTTTAAAAACAAAAAGAAGTAGTTGTAAAGTTATGGGTTGGAAACTTGACAGATTGTTAAAAAGGATTACTCTTTTCTCAGTATAAGTGGGGAAATCGAAGAAAAAGTGATACGTATATTCAATCTCACCACATTGACAATATGGACTTGGTACAATATTTTTCGCATACAAATGCTCATTTAGGCTGCTGCAATGCATTCGTAAACGTGAATTTAGAACATTAGACTGCCGCTCTCCATCGTAGTAATGCTGGGGAATTATTTTTTTTGTCTTTGTTTAGATTTGCTTTGAAAGCTCGGAGAGAAGGAGCTGTTCTTACAGATTCCGGTGGATTATTCTATAAATCTATAGTTGATGGTAGAAAAGTTGTGATTTACATTGAATGCTGCGAATATTGTTAGAATTACGAAGTGGATAAGCCGATCTTTTACCAACGCTAGAGGGGATCAGTGTACACAAATAGGGGGGTGAAATTGAGTTATACATTTTACAGAAATTGGTAAGTTTATGTTTTGTTCTCCTATTTTGTAATGGTTCAAAAGCCGTTTCATTATAAAGATTATGTAAGGATGCTAAACGTGTTCCCCCGCTGATTATTCTTGCTGCGTCCTGTTGAATCTTTTCAAGTTCTATTTCATCTTGTGTAGTAATGTTATCCCAGACTACATCAGCGTATTCGAGAATTGGTCTGATAAATGTTGTGTATATCAATAGAAGGGACTTTCTATCGAGCGTAAACTTAATCTATTGCATTAAACTGATTCTCTGCCATGCTTTCTTCTTGATTGATTCAATATGGTCATGCCAGGAACATGACTCAAGCCGAGATGTTTATGAGACGAGACCTCAGTGATTTGACAGTCGTTGAGAAAAAGAGGGGGGATGGATTGGGCGGTTGACTTTTCTAGATATAACTAAGGACTCGGTTTTGGATGGATTGAAGGTCACCAAACACTTATCAGCCCAGGAATGGATTTTTGCAAGATCAGAGTTAAGATGATTGGCCGCATCAATCGGATTGTCGACGATTATATATATAGAGTAGTATCGTCTGCAAATAGGCGAATTGGACAGTGAATAGCGTGTACAATGTCGTTTATGTATATAAAAAAGAGGAGGGGCCCTAAGAAAGACCCTTGAGGAACACCAGCATTAATGGGTAATGGGTCAGATTGGCAGACGGAGATTACAACACACTGGCTCCTCTCATGTAGGTAGTCTTTTAGCCAAGATAGAAGATTGCCCGAGATACCACTTAATCGGAGCTTGTGAATAAGTCCTTCATGCCATACTCTATAAAATGCCTTAGAAATGTCACAAAATACGGCTCTAACCTCTTTACCTTCGTCAAGGGCTTTGCCAAAGGAGTGATATACCGAGACTAATTGGTTAAATCTGGAATCTTTTGGTATGAAACCTGATTGAAATGAGGTTAAACAGTCGGTAGCCCTTAAATGGTTAAAAATATATTTGTGGAAAATTCTCTCCAGACATTTACTAAAAACGCTTAAAAGGGAGATCGGTCTATAATTTCCAACATCCTGAGGATCAGAATTTTTGTGAAGTGCACAGACAAATGCTTCTTTTTTTAGCTCCGTGGAACCCTTCCAGTACTGATGGAACAATTAAAAAGATTGTGTAGTGGACCTGCAATCTCAGATGCAATTCGCTTTAAGACTTGACTCTTTATTTGGTTCGGTCCTGATGCCCTTCCCGTTTTCATTACTTTGATGGAATCTAAGACATCTTGACGGGAAATGATGAGATCTTGAAAGACGGGGCAATCTGGCTCTTGGGAATGTGAGTTGTGCATATGCGTACTGGGTATAGTTTAAGTAGATTGAGATTGGAAGAAGGCATTTAGGACATTCGCTTTATCAAGGGGTGACTCATAATTGGTACCATTGTGATTTAAGGGAGACAGCTCGTTATGTGAGGTGTTTTTTTAATTATTTTCCAGAAGTTTATCAAAGTGAACTTTGTTTGCTGATTTGACAAGATAATTTACAATATTACGTTGTTTGCGATAAATGTACCAGTGACGGTCTAAATTGGTAGCCTTGGCCTTTTTGTAAGCTCGTTTGCGGCGTCGGATTTCCTTTCGAATATTATTATGTAGCCATGGAGGATCAGCTGTTCTTATTGTTACTACTTTCGATGGGATATGGCACAAAGCACATTTACGGATATGGACCGTGACGCAATGCTTATGTATCTCTTACAACTATTTTATAAGTGTATATATTAATCCTTTTCGTGCGGAATTCGCTTCCATTAAATACGTGCCATTTCGTTTCCAATGGTAGCAATACACATACCAATCAGAGATGTGCTGTTTTTATGAATAGTAATGACCCTCATCTCTGAAAGCGTTTGTATAAATAGTGATAGCATTACGCTTTCAAACGCCACGGTAAACATCGTTTAGTCGTTGAGTTATTAAGTCGCTCGGGTCCATAAAAAGTAAGCTATAAACAAATACAATATATAATGGCGATCTTTAACATTAAAGTTCAGGTCTCGAGGCCTGTGCTATATCACTCATATCCGTCATTGTAATTAAGCTCCTTGTACATGATGCATAATTACCGAGGAAAGAAGGAAGTATTGTAACACGCTATTGTTAGAAGAAGACAAACAACGGTTGTGAAACACGGCATCGGTAAATACTCTTGGTTGCAATTGACTACAGTCACAACAATTTTCCTCAGGGTATAGCATGCTAGCAGCGAGGGATATGTTTTGGTGGAGGCTGTTTTCGCATCTGTCAGAATGTGATGTCGTTTGGATTTTACTACATAAATAAAATGAAGCAGAAGCCAACTTTAGTTTTATTTAGTGTATTCTGACTTTTTTTTAACGTAAAACAAAAAAGAACATTGTCACCGTAGAACAGAATATTTTTATTTGAGTGACTTGTGTGTAAATATTGTTTCTTATATTTAACATATCCCTAATTTTTGTTCGTATATCTGTACTATATATCGCGCATGTGGTTTATTGGAATGAACAGAAAATGGAGAAGTGCACATTTCTTAGTTAAGTATGTGTAAGTATTACAACACGGTAGTAAATATAAAAGCAGAAAGAAATTAGTATTAAACGATGGTTGTATATATCTAGTTGAAATAGGTTAGTATTTAAACATGGAAATACACATGAAGAAGAACGCAGATAACGTGCACATGTAACATGACATTTCTCCTGAGCCAACAGAAGTATAATATTATCATAGCTAATGTAAATAATTTTCTGTAAATGTTTTATTATTTTCTTTAAATGAAAATGGTAGGCACTTGCTTCATGGCGTAATGCACCCTGTTATAGCTATCAATAACATGAAGCGACGTAAGCGCAATAAACACGGTCAATATTGAACGTCAAATAATGATAAATAACAGCGTGTCATTGCCTGTTTGCTACTACCTTGTCATTAACTTATTTAAATGGGTATGCATAAAAACAACTGAGAAATAATGATACTCTAGGAACATTATCAAGAGAGAAATCCCTTCATCTAGTTGTTTAGGATACAGGGCACTACATAATAAATTACTCAGACAGTAATTGGCTGTTTCGTGTTAACGTTTGTCTCTTAATAGTACGTCCACGTAACTTACGGGTATGAGTATAGTTAATCAGTTCTTTTTTTTTGTATACTGCTATACAAAAACATAGGGAAGAGTGTTTAAGTAAATAAGATGCCTGTACATGTCTATTTCCTGAGTGTTAATGACTATTTATTGCGTACATATTTTATATTTTTTTAACATTAATTATTGCGTATCCATTTCAAAATTGCATTTACAATACCGACATTTATATTTATATAATAGTTATTGACAAACTGCTGTATTTGAAGTCAACAGTTTTAAGTATATTGTGTATTGCATCTGTGTTAATTAAAAAGTAATAATTGATAGTATACGTCGTTGTGTGTTTGCTTTCTCTGAATTAAAAAAAAAATTGTTCCCAATTGGATTGGTATTCAATGTCACCGCTTGACAAATCATCCCAAGATATCTAGGTCAAAAGAGAGAAAAGCGAATATTAACAACTCATTATGCCCCGTTCTACTTGTTAGAAGCAAAGACAAATGCATAAACGAGAGTTCTTTCTTTGGGATCCGTAATTAAAATAGACGTATTAAGTGTTGAATTGTTACAGCAACATACCGCTTTTAGAAGTTATTGCTTCAAACTAAATACAATCTACATTTCGATGTAATTCAACTCTGATGCATTTCGATGTAGTCGATACAACAACATTAAAAAACAGGACATGTTAGTTTGAATTACTGAAAGGATAATAAAACAAATCTAAAGACTTCAATAATTCAATATAGCAATGTTTGCTTAAGATCGTTTTTGATAATGGCGGAAATTGAAATACGATAAAATTTCATTCTTTACAATTGCATTGACATATAAACGTCGAGATGTGATAAATGTATTTCGTTTTATGTAAAAGCTATTTTTAAAATACAGGTACAATTCACAATATGTAATGTCTTGAATTTGAAAACATATGAAACCGACACATTTTCTATAAAATAGCATACATGGTAGGACGGGGTATTTAAAATATATATCAGATATTGAAGTAAGTATGTACATAAATATAATTCAGACAATGTTTTTAAAACCTGTGTGAATACAAATCAACTTTAACTGACCATTTGGAGCAAACACAAGTGCCCGTTATTGCACTGAGAATTGTAGAACTGAACAACAAATACCTCACCACAGTTAGGTTCAAACCCCAGATATATTATTGGGTTATGCATTAACAATTCGATTGCAACTATTAACAAATATTTAATTCATTATAAACTGTCTTACATACAGTTATTACAAAACATTTATGTAAATTATTTAACTCCAGATATTTTTGCGTTGGCAATTTATAACAAAAGAGCGGCATACATATTAAAGTAATAACATCTCAGGAGACGAGTATGTATATACGCATGACGAGTATTGGCTTATTTCAATTAAACTAGTTCAGAAAGGCTTATGGGTATGAAAAAGGGCATCAGTGGTCATCGTTAACAGAATAACACACGTGTTGATGATGATGTATTGAATAACATATCATTGTAACTTTTTTCAGTGCTAATTTTAGAATATAATCTAAATTTGAAAATACGTTTTAGCTTAAATTAGATACAAATGTACATTGAAGGTACCGATTTATACAACTAAATTGATTCAAGCTTTGCAAATATGCAGAATAAATATTCCCCAGTCATGTGGAAATACAATCGGAAAGCAATGCGCTGTCTCTTATGAACTTTACCTACACCATCGCGTGTTTCGTTATTCCCCCATACGTTTATTCCCAGTGATTCATCACGGCGGTAAGCTGGTCTTGACATGCTATAAAGTAAACGTTCAGATCTCAAAAAAGCTTAGGATTAATGCGTACGTCTGCAAGGAATGTAAATTCAGTGGCCAATCATCCATGAAGCCGTGTCTACGCGATATATCTCGCGTCATCCTAGAATTTTAGAAACACATATGTTAACCATGCATTTTACATTTGTTAAAATAACTCACAGAGTTATTGAAAACCGTTGTTTTAATTATCACGATCAATGAGTGCTGTAAATAGGACGTCGTACTATTAAAACAACTGTACATGATTATTTCTTAAATTGCTATGCAATGTATTTCCAAATATATTTAAATTCCCTTGAACAATAAGTCTTCACCAAAGAGCATACATTTTATAATGGCCATCTCTGCTGCATTTCATTGCAAAGTGTATTACGTATAGTTAGGAAACATTATCGTCAATGTATGTGTATTATTTGCGATTCGATCTGGAACATGTATGTTTATTAGGCTGTTTACATGTGAGTATATTTCGCATGTTAAATTTGTGGTAATGTTGTTAAATGAGGTATAGACAGAACATATAAATTAATTAATATAATCAAAATCATGACATGAGAGGTGGAGAGCGTTAGTATCGTGCTTCGTTTATACAAGTTATGTCTTTATAGCCTCATTTTAAAAATAAACTGAATGAGACCAGTAGTACAATAATAAGAGGTAGTTATATGATACATTAAAACGCAATTACACTTTTAGTGTTTGTTAAACCTTGGAAAAATTTAATCGTGTTCGTGTTTGTCACACTGGTTTTGCTTCGTAATTTCCATGCAATTTCCGGGACAAAGTTTATGTTTTTATCACAGCGCACGTCACACTGCAGCGCGCATGGTTTTAGCTATGCATAGTGATTTCCTATGCATGATTCAGCAAATTTATTGTACATGCATTGTTTTCGCCATACAATCATGCAGGTCAGATAACTATTCAAAGACTGGAATACGCGGGCATCGTTTTATTGTGTGGCATAACGCTTAACATATACACGATCCGAAGATTCAGTTGCATCAGCAGAAGATCGTTTAAATCATCAATGTTCTGCCTTCAAAAATAGAACCAAATGTGAAATCATATGGGTAATACCACACGTCATTTGAATGCACGTTTGGCAAATTATCCTTTTGTGTTCAGATGACGTTGAACTTTCTTATCCAACAATGTTAAAAAATTAAGGTTCCAAATGCAATTTTTGTGTAATGCAGTGTCTAGTATGTCCATATACAATGTTTGTAATGTGAAAGATACTCTGTGATGCACACGTTGCATATCAAATTATATGGCGTTATGGATTCGCGTGACTGGTGTAATTTGTATCCCGAGAATCGATATATAATTGAAATGCCTCTGTGATCTTCTAGTATGTTGTTCTATTAAAAACATAATTGCATACCACATTTTGGTATCTGGAAAAGGGCACATATTTCAGTTAGCCTTTCTCAAATAATTACAAATGTGTCCGTATAGTTTTTTTAGTTAAGGCGCATGAGTTGAGATACAAGGCGTATGCATAAGGCGTAGGCATTGTAGATTATGCATAGCAAAAATATGCATGGGTTTGTCAAAGAATCATATTAATAATGTAAGTTATTAATGTTTTCTTTATATTATATCGATATTTAACAATATGCCAACAAAAAATATGTAAAATTTGTAATTATGCTGAGGTGCTGTTTTGCACAAGAAATGTAGATATTTCAATACGATTATAATGGAACATATCAATTTCAAACGTGTAACCCAAAATATCGTATTCATGTAATGCAGGAAATTTGTTGAAGCATACTTATGACATCAATACATGAATAATTGCAAATCCATTATAGCTTTGAAAGAAAGCAATGGATTTTCCGATATTTCAATAATATAATAAATCCCATTTAGTGCCTTATAAAAGTGTCATATATTGCCTAATCAGGAAACGTGTTAACTACATTTGTATGTTAAAATAACTACACTTTTAACGTATTACATATTTTGTCTTAAGCTTTATATATACCACCACAATCTTTCACAGTGGGTGAAAAGCGTAATCATTGTTCTTGTTTGGGGATGGTGGCTAATTTTGCGCGCTTGCATATTTAACCTCAATGGTTAATGGTGTATCCATGTGTGTTTTATAAGGGCACATCAGGAGTTTTTTATTGTGTTGCTTACATGCTAGGCAACACTTACACAAATGACCAAGGCATGTGTTTTACAGCAGTCTTGAATTCGTCGGCAACTTAATTTTCTTAAACGACTATAACCGATTAAATATCGATTGCAAAATGTCATTGTGAGTTGATGTATGTTGGTAATTTGAGTTGCATACACCAGATACGTATTTATTCTGTATTTATTCTGTAAAACAATAGAAAATGCATGCACTAATGCTAATAACGCACTTTAAATAGTATGACTTAACCTATCAGTAACATTTACAGATTTTAAAGATTCTATTCGTTTTGATGTTTACTTGTGTGCGTTGTTGGACCATTATCGTAAACTTGTCAGATTGCCACATCAAGCACAGTGATAAGGCATGATTTGTCATTTTGCTGCCAATAATTGTCAACTTATGCTGGTATTACAACATTTTTAGCAGTTAATGAAACTCCTTTGACGCTTTATCCTAGCAAATATAGTTCTATGTTTGGATACATATTCTCTTCCACGAGGTTACTTTATGTTGTTTTCGAAGAGTATTGCGCCCAGACAGGAGATTACTGGAAAATAGTGGCATGTCTATATGTGTGAATGATTCTTATATCAGAAGTAGGAATATAATGGGAATATTGCACATTCATGTTTTTTTCCAACTGTTTGAACTATGACATTTCTTAGCACGTCGGCAACATACACGTACAGTTGCTGAACTAATGTGATTTGGTTCGAGAAGCATTTTTAATAATAACACATAAACACTTTAAAATCCAGCAGTCGTTGTTTTTACATATTTTCACACAAACACAAGATTTCTACAGATGCACATTTTCTAGTAAGATAATCTTACTAGTTTTTTGTTAAAAACTTATACATAT
>VMBQ01000297.1:218588-294707 GCA_007657795.1 Dreissena rostriformis
ATATATTTATTTATTTATTAAATAATTAAGCGGGTTCTGTTCTACAAGTATATAATTGTTAAATGTTTTAATACACACATGATAAGATAAACAAATTGGGACAAATACACAAATTGTCAAATGTAATTGTTATGAAAACAAAATAATAAGTAAATTACACCCTTAACCAAACTCTAATTTGTATGTTCGTAAGCATCCTAAACATAAGCTGTATGTTTAATAAAAACCAAATTGTATGCTCTCTCATTATTTTGTCAATGACACCACTTATGTGTCCAATAGATAGCATTATAATATAATGTAATATCATATGCAGCTAAGTGGTATATCAATATTCCAGTGGGGGACAATATTTACTATTCACCGAAACATGCCGTTGATATTTGTTTTACTTTACCGATAACTAAAATAACAATCAGGCCAAACTTGATTTGTATTACATTATACGAAAACAGTACTTAAAACAATAAGGTACAGACATGTATCAAAGGGTTGAAATAATAAAGCGAAGTATTTATATAACATACATAAATATGCCTTTTTCAGAGAAATTCAATCATTCTTTCCATAACAGAAATACATTTCTAAAATATAAAGTATACATGGTTGAAACATGCGCACAAGAAACAATGTGTTATTCGCTATGCGACTATTGGCACAATACTATAAAACTAAATTCAAATGTATTCAGTACGCCTAATTGTGGCGTGTTCTGAGAAAACTGGGCAAAATGCTTGTGCGTAAATTGTCATCCCAGATTAGCCTGTGCAGTCCGCACAGGCGAATCAGGGACGACAATTTCCGCTTTTATGGAATTTTTGGTTTAAATGATGTCTCATCTTAGCGAAAATCTAGTTTAGGCGGAAAGTGTCGTCCCGGATTAGCCTGTGCGGACTGCACAGGCTAATCTGGGTTGACACTTTACGCACAAGCATTTTGCCCAGTTTTGTCAGAACACGCCACAATTGTTAGATGAAAAGTTGAATTCGGAAGTTATTTAGCGTATTCTCTGCCAGTCATTTGTTATTGCGTCACAAATAATGTAATAATACCAAAAGCGAAAAATTGCAACATATTTATGGAAATGCCTGTCCTCATTCGACACAAATTAGGTGAATCTGCGTCAGCTTCATTTTTTATAATTGATGTTCCATTGTCAGTTATGTTGATATAAATTTTAGTTTAATGTTTAAGAAGATGGTAATTTCAAATCGCAGCTGCCTTCTTGATATGAGGTTTGAGATATTTTCAGGAAAATAAAACAACTCAATTGAAATGCCCATGTACTTGCTACTAATAAAACAAAACATATCTTATTGTATTCCAATTGACTCAGCTACTACAAGCAATTATGCTACTAGTATATCGCAATGCAACATATGCGATATGAAAACATTTAGTGACATACATTACCATAATTCTTTTCCAAGTGCATTGAACACAACATATATCACAATATGATGCAGTGGTAACTGGCTTCCACAACTCGTCGCTTTATTGCTATAGTGCTCTATCTCCATTTTTTCAAAAATGAGTTGTTTATATCGCTGTGTTCGTGAGAACGAGATCTTTAATATGACGTAATCGGATTCAAGATTCAGTCGTCACAAAAGAAGTTTTTCGATTCCATTTTGCTCTAGCTCCCACATTTTGTATAGAATACAGAAGGTGTTTTTCGATTCTATTTTGCTCCATCTCCCACATTTTTACAAACGGATGAATGCTGTTTTGCACCATCTCCGGGACTTAGAGCAAAGTGATTCACTATTTTTATATTTTTTTTAGCAGAATGCTCTATCTTCATACATAAAATTGCAAATATCATTAACATATACTTTACTAAAGTAATTAATAATTATATTCATATTCTCCGTTTGCTGATAAACACTCCGGTATATTTGTGTCAACATACGTGCATAAATAAGTAGGAACATAAAGGTTAAACCTTTAAATGCGTTTTTCTCCAAAAAATGAAATTGGTAGTTAGAGCACTATAGCAATCAAGCGACGAACTGTTAACATTGATTTGCTTCTTGTACTTACAGCATGTTGAATGTATTGTAAGGTAACTGCACTTTATAATACAAAATATACTACAGACCATTAAGGTTCTCCTCGCGTTATAGTTGCCTCTAAATCCGCCAGAAAACATTAAGCAAACACTTAGTGCTTCATTGTATTATATTGCCTGACCATTCAGCCCCCTTGCCCCAAACGCAAGTACTGGCAGAAATGCACATCGACAAAACCCGGAAGACAGTTGCTGGGAATAGCTACAAGTTATTAGAGCTGAGCGTGCGCTTACACATAATAATGCCCGGAGCCAACAGGCAGTATACTATTTTATCGGGCCGCTTAAATAATTTCTTTAATCAACGAACCACGAAAGTGTCTACACGCAACGAAGAAGCAGTATTATGTAGGTATAATATACAGCTATGATAAAGACAAGAATGCTTTACTTCCTTAACACTAATTTCTTCCATTTACTTCTTCAAAAAATTGTGATGACTATTTTGTTACGATTCCCCATGTATCATCAGTTGTGTTCTTCCGCTCAGGCTTGAGTTAGATTCGTTGTTCCTTATGTGAAATAATGGACGGTACTCAAAACGCGCATGACATAACTAATGTATCCTGAGCAGACTACTAGATCAACTACATGATACATATGAAATTAATTTTAATAACTTGCTTAATCGTGCAAGTCTTTCATAGTTTTAATAATAAGAAGAATCGTAAAGCATTGCAAAGTTCAGTGTTCGTATAACAGCAACATTTAAAGGAAAAAAAAACACGCTGATGGTCATTTTTGAACGTTATTTTGAAGTCAAATACGGCGTGACTCATAAACTCGTCAGGTATTCATAACGGTCTTCATATACTAAAATAGTTGTTGTTACTTGTGTCACTTTATACTCATACTCAAAAAAGTAAACAATATACATTTAAAAAGCAAAATTGAAAATAATAGTTCATAATTATACTTAATTCTACTACTATCACCGCAAACCACTACACTCACGACTAGTTGCAATAATTTTAATCTCAGCTTTATAACCCAATGGGTTGCTGAGAGTTGCAATGCGCTTTCTCTTGTCCATGGGTGCAAAATTTAATCAACAATGCAAGGGTAATGGAACACTGAAACTGCAAGAACTTATCAAAGTTTACCTGTCTAAACCACAAACTCATCGAAATGATACCATTAAAGCAAGAAATAATTGCTTTTTATTGACTTCGTTCTTCTTTCGTACGCTCTATCCACCAATATTGGAAACTGTTATTTTGTTGACGACTTAAAAGTGTCGTTGTCTTTTAGGTCGCAGTACACCAATATTTTGCACATCGGGTTATGTGATGTAGCCTAAGTCGATGACGGTGTAAAATATTCGTAACAAAATATACAGGTTCAAATTTCAAAACATCAAAATGTCAACGAGAATAGTGTGTTGAAACATCGTCGTGTTTTTTAGGGTGCATGCACAAGATAACGCCCGTAGGTTGCCATACATGTAAATTTAACATGTTTATGAAGTTTATTCATTATTTTCATCAATCTGTCTCGAACGACGTCTGTTAAGTGAAGCGAACGGATTCCGTGCGCTAAACTGCACCCATGTTTATGAAGGGGTGCATATGGACTCCCAGAGCCGCCATAGCAAAACTTATAAAAGGCTCTGGGAGTCCGTTTATATGGACAACACTCACGCCCGGAGGATTGACTTCTAAAGGCCATTCTTCAGCGTTATTAAAACGATGAAGAATTCCGCTCCTTAGTATGTTTCTGGAGTTACAATTATTTTGTGTTTAAACGCAACTCAATCGTGCTTTGGATTGTCATGCCCAAGACAATTTATATCTATTTCAAGTATTTCAATTTTCAACCGCAACTTCCAAAAGCATATATTACACTGCACAGGTTCTATTCCAAGCTCTAATATAACTCATCTATTTTTGCATAAATGAAGTTGTAATTGGATGTTCCCATTTTAGAACACATGAGTTTTCTTTGCACGAAAAGCAATATCCTGTAACCATGCAACTGTTGTATTGCATACGTTAATAGCTTAATATGCTTATATTTGTTTTAACGTGCGACTTTTTATGATGTTGGAGACAGTTTGTTCATGACACTTGATTTGGAGTATTGTAACTAGATAATAATTGAACAGAACATGTACGGAAACCTTGAACACTTTTATCACAACTAGTTTAGAATAACTGTTTGTGTGCGATATACAAATTAAAAACAAACAAAATAACGTTCAAACATATATGTATATATTGTGTGCGTTTTACAAAGTTAAAATGTTTTAAAATAACACAACACTTGAGCTTAGCGGTCACGGACACAAACTAATGCCCACATCAAGATCGTACTATTATATTTAATCGGCCAGCTTAAACACTTTTTGTAAACTAACCTTAATAACGGATCACGGACGTTTATATTCACAAACAAGAAGTATAATTATATAAAGAATAATATATGACTATACAAGAGTCACGAATAGCATGACATATGATGAAGGTTGATTTATTGAAATGGAATATTTTCATACTAGAACAAACACACGCATTGTCTTTTTAATTAATAGATTAAATATTTTCAAAGTAAACTTTGTTAGTGTAAACACATACATATAACAAAAACTTATAATCAATTTCTTTGGGTATGTTTTTTTTTTAAATCTTAAGTTTGATTTATAAAAAGGATTGATCTTCCTTGTTGGTATTTATTGCATGATGCAATTGACTTCAGTTTCTGTTTTGAATTTGCATTTGTTCTTTAATTAAAAACCCCAATGTTTTACTAATTGATGATACTTTTGTGTACTACGTGTCTTAAGGAAAACTTAATGAATGAAATACCTTTTGGAAAAATATGTATGTAAACTGACAAAAAAAATATAGTTTCTCACTCCGTTTAAAAGATTTGACAGAACTTGTGTATACGACGCCTATAAACTATTACTCGTCAGCAGATATACATACATTTACGAGACACACAGCGCTGTCATTTCACTACGTTTTGTTTGTTATGTTTTCCCTTTACGATAATACGAATGCCATACAAACCCAAATGCGACATAATTTCCGTTTTGTCTTCTTAAAATAAAGCAGAGACATCGTAAACTATCATGTTTCCACTTGTTTTCTTTGTTTCTTTAGCCAGGGTTTGAGTTGCATTCGGTGCAACGTAGTCGTACTATTTCACATATGAACATCATATCAATACTGTTCTGCACGATGAAACTCTTTCAACGTTTTTATAATACCAATTTTTTCACAGATCAAAACAAGAATTTCACTCCTGATAATGTTCCTGAAGTTTCAGTTTTCCTATATTTACACGCAACATACATTTGTGTTTGATGGTCAGAATAAGTACTGTAGGTGTAAAGTTATATATTTTAATCCATGCAATTAACACGCGCAGATTATCGCAATGTCGTAAATCAAATGCGAACATTCAATATTAAACTTTGAAATAAATCAAACAGCAATGAGATGAAATTGGATAGGCCAAAACGTTCAGATCGAATTATTTAACCTCAAGTATGCGTTGTATTCATATCCAAAAACGTTGTAATTGGACCAATTGGAACGAACGCATAACAATTTAGGAAGCAAACGATTTTCAATAAATAGGATGTTATTTGCATCTGTTTTCTTTCTATAAGAGGATTATTCTTTTTAATTTATATAACTATGCTAAGACATACTACATGCGGCGTATTGTTCTGAACAAAGGACAAGACACATCACAAATATAGTCTGAATAATGTTTGTGCGTACTATAGGGCTTTTATTTAATGTATCATTCTTGTTATTATATCATTGATATTATAAGAATGCTCTATAGTTATATATGTGATATTGATGACTTTTGTGTGTGAAATATTCTTCTACGCTACTTATGAATGAATGTTGTTTAATTTATGTTTTGTTTTTCGTCTGAATTGATTGCTATCATCAACCATATATTGTGTATTGAACTCAAACAATTTGCATATAATTTTAATATTATAATATTTTCAAACTGTTTATTCAAAGATAGAGTCATACTATATACAGTAAACCTAATTGATATGTAAAGTCTTCAAGTCGTGAAAGAACTTTGTGGAGTACTTACACTCAGCGTCGGTGATTAGAAATTGGTGACAGCATGTAACATTGACAATATTGTTTTCTGTGCATGAATAGCAATATCCTGGAACCATGCAACATTGTGTTCTATAGTGCATGTGCTAATGTTGTTTTTTACATCAGACCGTTCGATGGAGATGCTCCCAGCTTTTTTGATGTGTGTTCATGATGCAATTTGTATTGTCTTATAGTTATTTTATTTAAACAAATCAATTTAAGAAAATCGTAAACAATGTTATAGTTACCTGTTACGTTTATGAAATTAGTACGATATACCTAATTAAAAATGTTTTATCGTATAAACCATATATTGTTTGTGTTGTATGTAGTGGAAATGGTTTAAAGTAATGTGTGGTTACCTTGACACAACGTTTACTGTTTAAGATGTATTAGCCAAAACTCCAACATGCTTTCACGCTTTCCTACTAATTTTATTGTTAACAAAATGATGCTTGTGGTTGGGTTTGACACTAACAATGCAATACAATTAAGAGTGATATATGATAAATGGCTGTGATACAAAATCATTGATATCTTCTAGAAACTGCACCACAACACGTGTATTGCTTGTGTAATACAACATGTTTACTCAATAACTGCAAATACTCATACGAAGGTACCTATTCAGTATCTAAATACCTCGAAGTATGACCGTTGACCGTTGCTAGTATCAGAACATTGCATTTTCTAATAACAGACTTAATATAGTAAACACGTAGTGTTCGAGTAACCAATGTTCATTGGTGATTTAGCAACGACTTGAGTGGATGATTAATCATATTGTAACTACGGAGTGTGAAATTTTGAGAAATTAAATAACGCATGGTTATTGTATTTGTCAATTAAGAACAGAACGAAGCTGCAAGTCAGTATGTTCCTACTACACGTTAGAAATTGTAATAAGGAAAAAAAAACAAATCCGCTGAGGATTGGGGCTACGTGTCTGCGTTTTTGTTCATGTAGTTCAGTAAACGTAAAATGCAATTTCTTTGTATAAACATAAACACACTTCAGCTGCGACAAAGGATAATGCTGTGAGCGGTCTTTTACAAAGTTCAAGCGTCCAATTGCAAAACTGACTGAAACAAAGCATAACACTAAATCGGAATGAACACAAATTGGGGAATCGCGTTGGAACAGCGAATCTAAATCGGTTTAATGGAGCACGAAACATTACACCCGGCTCAAAGTTGGCCCCAACAAATACAACTTTATAATTCTAAGAAAGCAAATATATGGGCATGCTTGTAATTGCCTATATTTTATAATTTATTGTTGTTAATACTAAGATCAGATTGTAAATAATTTTATATAAATTATCCCATTCGTCAGACAGAGAATTCTCTTATTTAAACAAAGCCATCTCGTATTTATAGCATGCGGTCGTTTATTTAAGGCTAATGTCCGAAGAACAAATCAGCAAGTCATATAAAATAGAACTGCACGAAACATAATCATTTCCAAAGTAAAGTACTATATACACAATTTAGATTTTTTTTAATTAAAAAAATGCCAGCTAGTACAAATATTTTACTTTTCTTTCATTTCACAAATGCCAGCAGATATATCGCTTGTCAAAAGAGCGAATAAGGTTAATATGTATATACATGTTATATATAACTCTTCATCAAAAGTGTCTACTTAAGGGGTGTTGCGGCAGTTTTGCTGATTTTTTTCCATCTGATAACTTTTGCTAAAAATTTATATTCAAGTACTACATACAAATACTATATGAAAAATGAAATAAAAACATAGGGTCACCGGCCTTGTTTTGATTTTATTCACCATTATATAACATGTACTTTTTCATGAAAACTGAAAAATCTCTAATTGCATAAAAATGATTAATAACCTATGAAATTGGCAACATATTGATATTATATAAGCAAATATATATCATATACCATTTAATTAAACCACAAACTACCAAAAACTGGAAAATACAAGTTAAATTTTAAGAAATTTTAATTTTTATAATTTTTATGTCACCCAAAAAACGTCATTTTTTTTTACTATTTTAACACAAAAATGGAATTTAAAAAAGTTCTATCTAATAACTTTTTGCGAAACTGCTCAAATATGTTCATCTACGTATTGTTATCATAAAACAAAAATAAAAAAGGGGGGTCACCGCACTTTTAACAGAGATTTTTTTGTTTAACTATCCCTACCGTCTATGTCAAATTTCCTAAAATACAGCAATTAGGCGAAACCCAAGTACCGGTACACAGACTGTTATGCATAAACATTATAGATTGTTTACAATCTTAATTGGGATCACAACGGCTTACTAAAACACAGCACTAATACAATATTTAATCACAAACATAAGACCATACAGTATCAAACTCGACCTTAATCCTCCATAACAGGGACTTGTTGACAGATTTCGGCATGTTTTGGAGTTTGTGATTAAATGCTTTAAATTTATTAATGTAAACAACAGGACTAAAGAGCTCCAGGAAAAAAACAAGAGTGAAATAAAAGAAAGAAAAAAAGAATAAAAAAAAGTTTACCGCACCTGGGATCGAACCACTGAGTACCTATTATGAACCTACTCGGTCATAAATGTGTGATGATTCTGATAACAAAACTATTGGGTTGTGATAATAGCATCGGTGTTGCCATAAATATATTCTCGGTTAAATAAACTTCCGCAACACCCCTTAAGTAATTAGTTAATAGGCGTAAAGAAAACCATGCAATACAAACTACAAAAAGTAAAAACTTAGTACATATGCCATGTATGTTGTCGCGTATCCATAATATAATTTGTTGTATGTGTACCTTATGTTTTGCAAACAATGTGAAGCGTCTTTACTTTACCATTTGTATTATTACTGAATTTAGACGTTTCTTGATTTTCTATTTACATTTTGTTTCTATAATGTAAAACGCAAGGACATTTGATGAATTACCCATCCATGCTTTAGAGTAAAATAGGAATCCAGTAATCTAGAAAAAAAATCAAATGAACTCTATACAACTTCGCTTGTTTTAATTATCAATAATTATATTGAACGTTAAATCTGAGGACATACGTTTTGACTTTATGGCTGTTTTAAATCTTCATTGGACATTTGAACCTGTTTGTGAGAATACACATAATTTTACAAACCCTTTACACAAGGGTATTATTATCGTTATTGTATAAACTTTGCATCGGACTCATACTGTCTCATTGTTTCATTCGCGCAAAACTAAATTGTATACAAATATTTACTTTACAATACATACAGGCAGCGTGTCGTGCACATAATTGGTTTATAATTGGTCACCATATTTACCTTATTCATTATTTATACAATAACACAGGGAAGAGTTGGGTCGGACCTCTATAATAGACCCGTTCCCAATATAACGGCCCGAGGGCTTGATACGGATTAATGATAATATAGTGTTTTTATCGCTCCATTTTCATACGAAACATTCACATTGAGATTGTTTGACTTTAACAAATATAATTGTTTCCATTTTCTGTACAATACAATATTTAGCAAAAACTTAAGCTGCATACGCAGGATACACATGTTGAATATAACAAATTCACATTGGACTCGCTTATATCCGTTTAAAGTCAGCTGTGTACTCATCCAAATTTATCTTCTGATGTTACACAACGTTTTTAATAATTAATAAATGTTCTCCGTTTAGTCCGACACACGCATCTCTTATTTAAATAACTAGTCCCTATTTTATGTAAGTAAGTTACCATGAAACAACACACGAAGATTTTTTTTTATGGAAAACAATTATTTTCCAAATATTATGTTATTATATTTCAAAAACGGAAACGAGAGATGGTGTTTGCATATACCTACATATAATTACGTATGCATTATTGTGTTCTTTGTTTAATTTTCTGCGGAGAGAAGACATGCTAAAAAATCATGCACGTTATGAAACATTGACCAACCCGACAACATAAGTTTTCGCCATGTATACTTATTAATACGTGAACAAAAACATACTATGCCAATACAATACCAATACGACCAAAAAAACACTACTACCATCTATTGCCAAGCAATTTTCGTCCAACAATGACCGAATTGGTATATTTTACTCCTGCCTACTATTCCAAACAAATCACGCTTTGTTACTTGATCATTTGCTTTTTAACCCGGTCCGAATACAAATTCAAGTATTTTAAAAGCGAAATCTATATCAATGCTATATGCATAATGAAAGCGTTAGGAATGTATCAACAATGCGTTTTAATTAGTAAAAGTAAGTTAACGTATAGATAATTGTCTTGTTACAGCATATACATGTTTGTGCAGTATGAATCCATGGGTGTTTAATGTAACATGCATCTTTCATTATCATCAACCATATGTGTACTTTAAAGTAACAGTTGAGATGGGGGCAAGTGTTCATTGATCCGATATAACAAAGGATTACATGATTATTAACTCCTCCTCATACTGAAGCTGAAGTTAAATATATTTTATCTGGCCCTATATTGAAAGCCATAAACTTATCATTACTAATCTTACATATGCATGTTGTACATTGAGTTAATTACCACTGGTAAAACATTACGCGTATATTGCAACATCTTGTTGAAACTAAGATAATGAGCAATAATAATTTTCAAATTGATTGGATGAAAAGTTGAATGCGGAAGTTACGTTGCGTATTCTTTGCCAGTAATTTTTCATTACGTCAAAAATAATGTAACTATACTAATATCAAGGAAGTTCCTCATATTTATGGAAATGTTTGTCCTCTTTCGATAAAAATTAAGAGAATCTGCGTAAGCTTCATTTTTCTATAATTGATGTTCCATTGTCAGTTATGTTGATTTAAATGTGTGTTGAATAATCAATGAGATGGCATTTTCAAATCGCAGCTGCGTCTCATTATGATGATTTTCAGGAACATTTAACAACAAAATGAGCTGCGCAGGTAAAAGCTTCCTACTGAGCTACTATTAGCTAGTATGCTTCTAGTTGTTTTTTTTTGCATAAAACATATCTATGAAATAAAAACATTAAGAAACATACATTAAAAAAAAAAAAATCCAAATTCATTGAAAACAACAAATCTTTCAACTTATGGTTCAATGGAAACTGGCTTCGACAACTGTCAAAACGTATTTGTTCTTGCATTTACAGCATGTGTGATTTATTGTAAGGTAAGTGCGCGTTTTAATATATAGAACAGACTTATGAGGGCCCCATAGTGTTATAGTGGCTTCAGTATCAGTCAGAAAACATTTTTTTTGACCGACGCAGACTGCTTTAGTCTGTACAGAACACTGAGGAATTCATTGCATTATATGTGCCTATCAATCAACTCCCCCACATAAACAAATCTGACAGACACGCAAACTTAAAACACAATTCCGAATATATTCGCGTTCTGACAGTTGCTACAAAAGGTTACGAATTATAAGAGCTGAGTGGACGTCAACACATACATATGCCCGAAGCAAACAGGAACTTTATTATTGTATAGGGCCGCTAAAATACTGATTTAGTTTATAGGGACGTTTCTTTATGCAAAGAAGAAGCAAAATTATGTAAAGTATTACTTACAGCTTTGATACAGGTAAGATTACTTTAATCCTGTTTAAACTAATTTCCTTTATTATTTTTTTTAAATAAAATATTGACGACTTAAAGTATTACGATTCCACATGTATCATTCATCGATGTTGTTCGTCCGCTTAGCCTTGAATTGAATTCGTTGCTCCGTATTCGTACTAATTGACGGTGTTCACAACACGAAAAACATCACTAACGCATCTTGAACAGACTTCTGGATCTTCATCATTCTAAATATGAAATAAATATAACATGCAATAACTTGATTAATGATGAAAGTCTTTGTTCCTTTTTTAATTGGAAGCATTTTACAATTTTGTGTTCATTTATACATAACAACACGTAATGAATAACGCTTAAAGTAATTCTTTTGTTTGAGTTTTGTGTTGATGTCAAATACGGCGTCATTTAAAGACTCGTCAGGTATTATAACAGTCTTCAAATTATAACGAAACGGAGGTTTTTTGCTTTGTTTTTGTTCATACACGTACTAAAAAGCATTAAGTAAATACATGTAATACATAACACTGAAAACAAAAGTTCATAATTATACTAACATGTACTGCTATCTCTGTTAACCACTCCACCCTCGCAGGGACGATGGGCTGCTAAATTGCTTTCTTCAAAGCAATAAAAACGATGAAGAATTCCGCTATTGAGTATGTTTTCTAGAGTTCCAATGATTTCCTTGTTTTAACGCAACTAAGTCGTGCTTTGACTTGTCATAACCACGACAATTTATATCTAGGAACCTAGTTGAAGAAGTTCAATTATCAACCGCAACGTTTTGAAAATGAATAAATCAAAATGCACAATTTCTATAAGAAGCTCTTAAATAAATCATATATTTTTGCATAAATAAAGTTGTCTTTGGATGTTCCCATTTTAGAACACGTCAGTTTTTTGTGCACGAAAAGCTATATCCTGGAACCACGTAACTGTATTATTGCATTTGTACAGTGCATATGCTAATATTTGGTTAACTTGTTACTGTAATATAACATTGCTGACAGTTTGATCATGCTGGTTGATTTGGCTTAATGATAACTACATAACTAGATAAATATTAACAAGAAAATGTACAGGAATCGTCAACACGTTTACCATCTTATTAAGAACTATTCGTGCTGTACGGAATAACGATTTAAAACATAAAGTAGAATTAAAACCACTTGAGCTGGGCGGACACTAACACACATAATGCCGGAAGCAAGCAGGCACTATTTATTGTTATCGACTAAAAAACATACTTTTGGCAAAATCTAGCCTTATTAACGGACCTATGGCGTTTATATTCGCAAACAAGAAACATAATTATGTTAAGAACATTATCAAACAAGAAATAAGCCATATAATTGATCAGGATGAGGTTCGGTTAGTTAAACTGGAATGTTGACATGTGAATACTAGAACATACACACGATTAGTCGTTTTAATAAATAAATTAAATATTTTCAAATTAAACTTTGTTAGTTTTAAAACATAGATTTATAATAGTTATAATGGGATTATATGGGTATGGTTCTATAATTAAAGTCTAATTTTAGAAATATGATTGATCTACATGTGTGTTATATATTGCATATTGCCATTTACTTCAGCATCTGTTTCGAATTTGCATTTAAGCATGTAGTTAAAAAAACATATTTACCAAACGCAATGTTCTACTTATTGCTGACAACATTTTATACGTTTTATAGAGAACACTATATTAATGAAATAGATTTTAGAAAACAGTATACTGACAAAATTCATATGGTTTCTCCGTTTACAAGTTGTGTCAGAACTAGCATATACGACAAAAATATGTTATCAATTGTCAGCCAATATATGAACAAGTACGAGACACATAACACGCGTAAGAAAACGACGGTCGCTTAACTTCCTTTTGTGTTTTATTGTATTGCTTTACGGTAATAGTAATACCATAAACTATTGCGACATAGTTTCCTTCTTTTTCTTTATAACATATAACCGCGACATCATAAATTATCACGAATCCCCGTGCATCACTCATCAGTTGTTTTCTTCAGCCCTTACAAGAATTTCATTCGGTGCAACGTAACCTTAATAGTTCAACACATATGGACTTCATAGCAATAACTTTCTTCACAATTATAATCTTTCACCTTTTCTATAATACAGACGAGTGAAAGCTCACAACACGAATTTCGTTTCTGATAATGTTTCTTGGGTTACAGCATTCTTATATTTAAACGTAGCATACATTTGCGTCTGCTGGTCACAACCAGCACTATTAATGTAAATGTATATATTTAAAGAGTTCAATTAACAAGATATGTGTTCGTCAGAAACACAATGCCCCCAATTGCCCTGCTTTGAAATAATAATTAGAAATTATCCCCCTTTAACAGCTTATAACTTTCCTTGATTTTGTTATTTGACCTTTGACCTTGAAGAATGACCTTGACCTTGAACTTTCACCACTCAAAATGTGCAGCTTCATGAGGTACACATGCATGCCAAATATGCAATATTGCAAAAAATTATGGCCAACGTTAAAGTTTCGGACGGACGGGCTGACGGACAGACGGACTGACAGTTCAACTGCTATTAATGATTTTCTAAGTATAGTGCTATATGAAGGAACGAATATGACGTATGTTTGAAATGTTCTTTCATTTCGCTACGCAAACGCAATCACATATAACGCTTGTTCATTAATGAATCAGACAATCATTATATTACATTGATATGACAATCATCACATGTTTTTACCTTTGTAATGTTTGCCTTAGATATATATNTGGCGCAGCATCTCATTTTTTGGTAACATTATGATCGCATTTGTATTACATGTGTACCCTCTGCAATGGAAACAAAGTAAAGCGTCTTAACCTTACCATTTGTATTAAAACTGTAATTAAACGTTTCGTAATTATCTATGTGCATGTTGTTTATATAATTGGACATTTAGCGGGGTTTTAATAAACGTATCTGTCAATCACAACTTCAATTGCGACATTGAAACGTCTCTTGTTTCTTTTCGCTAGAGTTTTTCATGAAAATAATGCAAAATCGATATTTGAATCAGAACAACTTAATATTAAAATTTAAAAACACGTAACACGACTTAGATATTACAAACTTACACCAATCGACCCAATCGTGGCAATTTCGTTTATTGAAATATGTTCACAGATTAAATCTAATTGCACTTCAAATATTGCATTCACAATACAAAGTGTTATTATGAACATAGTCTTACTGAGATTTGACAAAGAAACATATCAATAGTTATGCTTTTTTATAACACGCACGTTTACCATCGAAATCATTTAAGCAATGTCACACGTAAGTCACACATTGTGAACTTTATTCAAGATATACCTGTCATGGAATAAATATACTCATTAAGGATCCGCAGTGTAGTGGTACATACTAGAACATTGATGCAATGCTCAAAAAATTAATTTGAACTAATTGGACAGACAACGTTGTACGCGCTAAAAGGCGAAACAATCTGATAGTTAATCATCATCCAACTATCTGGTGAACACGATGCTTGCTTTGTACATTCATGTATTCCAATTGGTGATGTTTTATGAATTCTGCATTTGAATGTAATAAATTTCCTTGGAATAGAATTGGGACCGTTTTCATCCTTCATTTCCACTTTCCATTTGTTTTGTCAATATCAAGTTTCAAGTCGAAATGCAAATTAAGCGAAAACGTGTGAAATACGATAACAATCGAAGAGTTATTGTACGTTTTATTTACGCCAGTCCCATCAATCTATTCTTTCTCACCTGTTTTATTAAAACTGCTACATGCGTTAATTCAAAGCTTTCGGGAAATGATTGCCCTTGACGGATTTTCAGAAAAAAATATTAGAATTAATTAACCAATGTTCTTAACATTATCATTCTGATTAGACGCTGAAGAAAATAGAGACAATCAACATTAGTAATTTCTTACACGTACGGTCCTTTACCGTTTACTTATCACAATTTGAAATTCAAATATTTTATTATATGAGTCGCGCTCTGAGAAAACTGGACAAAATGCATGTGCGTTAAGTGTCATCCCAGATTAACCTGTGCAGTTTGCAACAAGACATGTGTTCATAGTATTCAGAGGTCGAAAGCCCCACATTCAAATTGTGTCTCAAAACTCAAAACATGTCAATAACAAGCTGTTTTATGACCAAATGTGACACTTGACCTCTAAGTGTGTCTTTGAGGTAGGGATCCGGCTGATACACGCAACGTGACGTCTCCTAATGGTGGTAATTAGAGAAAAGTCATTCTTATATTGTATTATGAATGACAGTTACGGCCCGGTAAAGCTGTTTTATTGGATAATATAAAGCGTAATTATTTTACGTTCGACCCCAAACCTTGATATTTGATGTAGGTAGACGAGTGTTACGAGAGACACGTCGATTTATGAAAATTAGAATTTGTTATTTTACAATCCAGCAATATATGGTAAAGTTAATGCCGGGACAATAATTTCGTATCTGTCTTATGGCCAGATTTAACTTGGGATCTCTAGGTGTCTAATTGACCTTTAAGGTAGGGAGACGGTTGCTACTCGCGACACGTCGTTTTATGATGTTTAAAATTTGTGCGAAGTTCTTCGTGTAATCAATCAATAAATGAACATTTTATGGATGAGAATAAGCTTTTAGGACGGACAACCGGGGAGAAGGCTTAACTCAAAAGTGCTGAAAGAAAGGTTGCTGGGTATTGAACCTGGTCTTAATTTAATGGTGATATGTGTATATGTTTGGTTACGATCAGATGAAAACTGGTGGAAACAAAAAGTGCGGACATTGACGGATTTACGCACAGTGCTGAAAGTGCAGGTCTCCATGCAGAGGCATATGTGATATTGTATTGTAATGCAACACTGAATTAGTTCGTGTAAACATGTTGTATTCATCTTATCACATAATAATGGCATATCAACGTATGATTCGATGGTATTTGAAAGAAAACAAAAAAGATGGGGTGTACAATAGTTGGAGTATTATACTGACGTTTTGTTTGATTAAAAACAAACAAAACAAACACATTTGCCATAAAGTACAATTAACTGTAAAGCTGTGTCGTCTTAGCTCATACTATTCATTCATTACGTAGGATATGCATTATATACAATGAAGTCGTGTGTAATGACATTTTATTTTTGGCTTTTCCACTTGCTTACGCATGCCTAACCATTGAACTTTTCATCATGCAAAACGCACACAAATTTGCCCGATAATCACCATGGTCCACTTAGGTAGGTAACTACAATGCTGATATAATGACAAATATATAACAATAAAGCCATGTGTGATCATAATGCTACTGCAACCATATCCAACGGTTTATCAGAATCTCGAATCGAAAACTTCCTTCCAAAATTTTCGGGGGCTTTCTATAAGTAAATGTTACAAAACAAGGGTCACATTTTAGTGTAAGGAAAGCATCACTTCCATTTCCCACTATAAACCCCTATATACCGGCGTGGGCTTGACTGTAGGAATATAGATCCATCTAACGTACTAAATAAAAAAAATGCCGATGAGCTCGAGATATTTCGATTCAAAATGTTATAAATATGCTCGCACAACTGTATTTGTTGTTACCTTTGTTTGGTTTAATAAAATATTATCATATGCATTTTTCGATGTATAGTTTATATTGTACACTCAAAGAGTAATATTGATAAAAAAAGCATTGGGCTTAGATAAGTACTGCTATGCTTGGATGCAACATGTTCGAAAGAATTTAACTACACATGGTTGTTTCTATTGAGTCGCGTATGTTTGTAAAACATATCTCCTTCAAAATTGTATATACATGATTTGTTTGTAAGAAACGATTAGTCTCTGCGTTGATAGAAAAGTACTAAGTTCACATATTTATGTTGCGATTGTGTTTAGATGGTGTTGTTTAAGCTGAATTGACACCACCTTTGCATGGTTTAAGTTTTTAACGAAAAGCCAACTAGAAACATGGCGATGATGGTCAAACACTCAAGGCAATAGCAACAGGGAATTGTTAATTGCATGCAAAGCAGATGACTGTATGCTAAGTGTGATAAACAACGTTATCTTAAAGCAAACTAAAATAACTAAAAACTAGCAATCGAAATCATAATTCATAACACGCCAAAAAGAATGTTTCGGAATCGAAAAGTAAAAAATAATTAAAAAAAATATTACCTGAAAAATTTCACCAATATTCAGAAATATATTCATAGTTTTTAATTAATGAAACAGTATGTTATAAAAAGTTCAGCTTGTTTGCATAAACATACAACACATTTTGCAAGTAATACATAATTGACAGCTTTACATTCACAATATATTATGCCGTCAGTTTCTGCTAATATTTCTATGAAATCGATATACTTTTGTAAGAGCCTACACTTAATTTAAAGCAACTCATAACAAACAAAAATACACAAAACAGTGACTTGCAATTGCCTATTATATCTTTATAAGTAAACTAATATAGATAAATGCACGAACTGGGTTGAAAATATAGACAATATCTTATATGAATGCTTGTGCAAATGATCAAGATTGTTTACATTTACTATGACTGATTCTCCCATTTATGCTAAATACTAGCACAAAGAGCTCAGACGCATCTTTATTGGATACAATTAATGTATAAGATATGCACGCAATTAATTACAACAAGCTTGCAATTAATATTAATGCAAGCGTTTTACATCTCCTATGATGTAGATCTTGGATATCATCAATTTGCACAGATGTCATCAAATCTATATACCTTATAGCGGCACACATGCGCCTATGTAGGCCATTAAACATATGCAGATATAAGGTTTCAACATAAAAATATAACAGCAAATGTATTGAAACACGTTAAATTATTTGCACAGAGGTCATTGCAAAATGCTTAAGCAGCAATGAATTACGTTGGTTTATTGATATTACACTCAATGGATCTTATTTACGTTATTCCAACAGATCTCACACGGAACATTTATTTTTCTTTGGTAAACTCCTGTTACCTTTCATTCTCGGGCATAATACAGCAGCAACAACACCACTTACAATTATTTCAAAAGTTGTCATTAAAATCTCTGCTTTACAATTGTTACGAAAACTAAAATTGGGTAAAATAACATGCACGTGAGAATGTCGTATTTAACAACACTTTGCATACACAGATAAACAAGTAAGATATGCCAGAATTGAGTTTACCAAATCATTTAAAAGACAATTATGTACCAAGAGACTGAATTTAGGACTTGAAATAACCTCAATCCAGGTACAGTATTGGTTGTTTGGTCATAATTTTATTGAGAAAACAACAACATACAAATCAACAAACATGATATATATCAAATTCTCAATTTACTTAATAAATGTTGATTAAGCATAGGGTATTTACTGGAATGGTTTCTAACTTTATCAGTGTACAGTTTATCTCTGAATAAGTATCATAAACATATAAACAAGTATACATTCATGCACATATATCAAGGTATATACTACAACAAATATCCAACACTATCATACACATACAACCATTAATTATATGTATATAATGCCTAGAATATCTGATAATGGGATGAAAAAACATATTATTTCCAGATGTTCTGACAAAAACAGTTAAATGTTATATTCAAGCAATCTTGTGTAACTCTTAGTATTTCCATCGTATTTTGCGTTAACGGAGACCTTTTTTCCTCGGCCGTAAACTGATCCAAGTTTGACCTTGCCCTCCCAGATGCCGGTCTGCGGGGCCTGCAGGTGTGTCCACTCGTCGCCAGCGATAACCGCGACCGCGGCCGCATTGGGAACACCAACTCTGAACAGAACCTCATCACCGCAGTCACGGTGCAGAGACAGTGGCGAATCCAGGAAGCAGCCTTTCGTCCACTGGGCGTACTGCTTGGGGAAAGGGTGCACCACCTGGGTTATCATCTTGCAGTTGATGAGGTAATTGTACATCCCCGCCCACTGATTGCTCGTATCGGAGGCGGGTTTAGAGTAAAGCTGCAGCTTGTAGAAGCCCGTGTTGGGTAGCAAGACGTGAATACTAACGACCGAGTCATGCGATTCAGTAAAAACGAAATCTGGGTAGTCCTCATTGGACGCTGCATTGATTAGTTGCGCAATAACACTCATCTTCTGGGTCAGGGAAAATTGGATCTCAACTGAGTTTGTTTCAAGGTCAATGACTGGGTTTTGATGGCTCAGCGTATTAAGGCCTGATTGGCTAAAATTCGGTTTTTCGCCCAGATAACACCCTGGGAGTTTTGGCAAATGCTCGGCTTTTACGTCTTCGTTGCATTCGATGATATACTGAGCTACGCGGACCTGACTGTTGCCATCTGTCGATTGATCATTCGCGTATATCTCTAGACCGTATTCGCCGCGTGCCGGTGCGGTAATGTTGACGAAAGCTGTGTTCCCAACTATCCTGCAAATGCAGTAGCCCCCGAGCCCAGAGTCCGAGCTGCGATTTTGCTTCAGCTCTGCCATGAACTGTATAGTCTTTGGTACTTTGAACTGAAGCTCGACCTTCCCGTCCTGTGTGAAAACTGTCGCCGCCTGCTGTTTCGTTTCCAACCCATACCTAAAAAACAACTGGTGGTTTAGGTTAAGAAGATATTTTTCAGGTAGTTTGTTCAGAATCTTCATCATTTCTAACACATGTCGGCGGTCAGTGCATCATAAATTACTTCAGTTACTAACCGACTTCCAATTTTGAATCAAATGTAGGGACAAATGGCTATATAAATGATTTCATAACGATTCACCACACGCGTTGTGTGCCAGGGTCGTTTCTTTGTTTGCTCAGATGTTTAACCGTAACGGTTGTCAACAGTATCTCAGAGTCATTTTTCTGCTGCATATTTAGTGGGTTAGCTGGTTTACAACTTCTAAGAGCATATACTTATGCTTGTTACGGACAATCATCTTGAGTCAGAAATAGGAAGGAATGGGCCTAGATATAATGGCATGACCAAATAGCATATAAGTAATGTGACCGCAACTGGGAATCGAAAAGGAATTAAATCCATGTAACTCATATTTGAAGCCCAGTGCTCTACGAATTAAGTAAAGCGGACGGTTAAAATATAAACAGTTTATCTACACGATCAATAGTAACGTCATTGCTAGATATATCCTGATGTTGGCATAAGTCGAAATTTTGACTTATTTTGGTATTCTATACTGCACGATTACAACATCAAAATAAATAAGTTATTTTCTTAAATAGTTTACATTGTTGAATACGTTATTTTAATAAAATACATACGTACTAGTGAAACGCATAAACGTAAAGAAACACCTTTGGTTTGGCAACACTTATTTACAGACAATTAAGATATTTTAATTTGGTATGTTTTTTATACTTTATATAGTGCAGAACAAACACATACTGTTAAAGTATGACAACATAGTCAGATTTCGGTTTTACCTTACCCTATCATTCTTTTTTTACTTTACATGGTAAATATATATGATAACGTTAATTTTCTAAAAATGGAAATTATTCCCGTTTTATGGACGCCAGATAAGCCTTTAAAACCACTGCCCCCACCTGAGAAAAGCAAACCCAGGTCCCCACTGGCGGTCTGCACATGGTGGAAAGGGCTCAGGTTGTTGGGCCGCAACCTCCTCCTGAACTATCTTGTACTCACATACCTGCGAAAAAGGCATAATTTAGGTCTAAGCATTCCGACTGCATTCCAATGTAACCGAATGTTCACATCAGAAACAATATTTTGGCAGTAATAATAATCCATTTATACAGAAGATTGTAAATTCACATCTGCAAATGCATGTTTTAACACAGTCACAACAATGCGTCGCCTTTTATAAATGCACATGCGCCAAGCGGAAGCCTTGTCAAAATTGCGTAATTGGTCATTTCGAATAAGTCCAAGTAAAAAACAATAGCAATGTGTCAAAATGGTCAGATGATATAAGTGTGCTTATTGTTGAAAAATATTATACTTAGTATTATTGATATAAAAAGAACAGCCAATTTCTGATAGCCAATAACACTGATTGTCTGAATTAGTCTAAAAAGGTCCCTATATAGGACAATATGATGTCAGGTTTGTTGATTGTGTTCAAATTCATCCATTAAAAGATGAATGTTAGACGAAACGTGCTATTTTTTGTTACCTTTATATGGACGGAAGAACTAAAAAACAACGATCACTATGGACTTTGCGGCATCGGTAGAAAATTGCGGAATACATGCATTTCGTAAGCATTCATAGTCAATATTAAGATTTTTTTAATCGTGTGAGGTCTCTGAAAAATAGTGTATTTCAAATGTCAATATCAAATGGCCTTAGTATTGCATGAATTCTCTAAAATAAGTATCAATAAAATGGTAAAAATTGCGCAAATCTGTGAGTGTGTACTGATTTACATGATAACTGGCATGCATTCTGATATATAATGAACATATTCTCAAGTAGCATGATACTGGTTTTTTTTGCATTGTTAATTTTGAATTCATCATTTAGGTTAAACTGCCCAAATACATTCTGATTGTAGGGCTAAATGTTCACATAATGTATTTAAGGATAAGTAAAGCAAAGCGGTGTTTGGGTGACCATCATTACATGGGTCAAAACTCTTTCAGCAGTTATACTTCGCCGTAAGCGTTGTCCTTGTTGGCTTGTGAGTTTTCTTTGCAGTAGATGTTGAGAAAGAACGAGCCGTTCTTGGGGAGGCGGAGTCTGAACGACGCCACTCCTCTGACATTCTCATGCATGACATGGCGGTTCAGCTTGACTCCGTTGTACTCCTTGTCACCGTCCTCAAACTTGAATTGAAACATAAGCCAAAACACCATGACTCGAACGATTAATATACCCGAATGAAAACACATTGCGATCATTATAACCTTAATATAGAATTATTCATAAATTTCATTCAAATTGTGTTTTACTAACAAATAATCACACCCAAGCAGACCCTTTTCTCTCACTTGGGCACTTTAATTCTAAGCATTGGCAATTAAAAAAACTATCGACTACAACATGCAATATGTAATTGGTTCTTATTTTGTCAATAAATGGAGTTTAAGTTTGCGGTTTAAAACTGTCATCGTTAAGACCACCCACTCACACACTGATACGGGATATATCAGCACAGGCACTGTTAAGAAACCCGTCCTATCTTTTTACTGAAATGGACAGTAACAGTCTGTCTGTGTGCGGGGTAGCGCTGTCCGATACGAAGTAATGATAAGAAACCAGTCGTACCTGTACACTGAATGTGAAGGCATAACCCAGTCTGTGTGCGAGGTAACCCAGTCTGATGTTGATCTCTCCGCGGCCGCGCACGACCGCAGTACAGTGACTGACTAACTCTAGTCCGCATTTGAAGAACTCGGGTTTCACACGTGGCATGCTCTCAAATTGCTCTAGTGTTACCTACATGTAGAAGGGCACTTCCTTAATGGAATATGTCATCAAAAAGGGTCACACAGAGGCAGCGTCTTTACAAACGCTGATTAGATAATATAATAAAGACACATAATACAATATATAATGTGCTATATAAAATACTAATAACGTATATGCCATATACCATATTTTGTGTATCCTGTTTGTTTGGTCATTTTTAACATTCACATTTATGTAATTATGAGTATTCAATATATTAACAGGTGGTTCAGGGTTAATTACCAAGCATGATTTTGTACTTTGTTAACGCTTTGTATACTGTCAGTTCTTTGTAAGGCTGCAAAGGCATGAGTTCCTAACCCACAAGGAATTGTATCGTGTTTTCGTGAGTCTTTTTGTTCTATCAGATTTAATGTTTTGTATTCGATGTACTTCATTATATAAATTGCAGTACAAAACAAGTTTTTAATTGTAATTCTTCATTTCAAAATGTGTTGGTGTATGTATGTGCAGGCTTTCTACTGCCTCTCCACAAAAAAATAGGGCACACGTAGGGCAAGATTTAAGCAAAATGTAGGGCAAAAAAGGGGATTTTTACTGTTAAAAAGTAGGGCTAAATAAGACATGTATTACCATTTTTCAGCTGGAATTACCGTTAAATTGATACATATCCTAGTCCAGTTGATGCTGTGAGAAAGCCTGGTTCTGTCCATCCTTGAAATACAGGCACATGATTTTTTGATTTTTCATTTAACATCAAGTTACACAATTGAATACAATAATGAACATGACATTCAAAACATACACTGTTAATCTTATAAAGCAAAGTACAAAAGCCCTGAGTATAAACCCTTTTCTCCATGAATATGTACCAAAGTTCGACCACTATGATTATATAATTTTTCTTGCACTAGTACTAAAACAAAGAATTTTCTCACCACAGCAATAGTAAAGAATAATAAGTACACTAAGCACATGCAACAATGATTAGAAGTGGTTACGAGTAATTTTTATGTTTAGTGAAACTGACTAGTTATATTACTTAAATGGACATTGTATGGATCTAAGTTATAAGTATGTCACTGCTGCAACATAGTATTGACACAAAGCAAATCAAGGCTGGTCAAAGCAGTTGGTCAATGCAGTGTCTTATATCAAACTACAAATGCCACGGTGTTAATCAAGTTCTACTAATTTTATTAATTTTAAAGTAGATGTGTGTCCATAGGACACAGATGCCCCACAATTTGGCTCTGTCACAAATATTCCTATCGTTTGCTAAATTAGGGGCCATAACTCCATAGATATCTGATTCACTTGCATCAACTACTCAGGTATACAAGTTCACATGCTGACAACTATTCACAGAAAAATGGCTCTAGCAGTTATACTTTTGAGTTCTGCGCGATACACACTTTGGGGTATGGACAGCCAGATGGACGGACAGACAAACAATGGCAAAACACCCCCTCCCTTTTTTGTGGGGTCATACACAATTATTTATGATTAATATGACAGTTAGGAAAAAACAAGCTTTACATATAGACTTAAATGTATTTTGTAAGAAAGGAAAGCAGCATCTGCAATTATTAGAATAACCCATAAGGTTTAAAACACAGCATGGTATTTGTGGGTTCCCTCAGCTAGTAGCATCATTAGGAAAAAAAGAAACTTGGCAGTGTTAAGTCTAGTTGAAGCGTGCATATCTGTCACTTCTATTTCAAGAAGCACATTTGTTATGATTAAATAGAAAAAAACGTGTATTTTCACAGTGTAAAAAGATATTATCTTACCTAAAGACAAGTATGTCGGTACTGACTAGCCAAGAAACCATGGTGCTTTCAAGGATGGACATCACAAGGTGATCCCCCAAACACATCTGAACTGTACTCATTACACAAGATTCATAATGATTGGACATTCTGCAAAATATCTTAAGAAGAATCATGTAAGTCTTCATTTTACATTTTATTTATTTTACTTGAAAATGAAAAAGTATGGATACTAGGGCTATTTTTGAAAAAAAGAAGAGGAAAGTAGGGTTAAGAAAAAAAAGTGGGGCAAAGTAAGGACCAGTAGGAAGCCTGTATGTGTATTCTTTAACATAATTTCCTTTACAATCATTTCAAATATCTTCCTCTCATTCTTGTTTAATTTACTCTTTTGTAAGCGACAATCTTCGGATTGTGTACATACATGTACATACATGTTGACCCAAACATTTCACACAAGTGCACCTTACGTCAAGATTCCTTTACATATGTATGCTGAGTGGACTCTCCCACCCTTCTATATTGGATCAATTTATTTCCAAAATTGGGGATGTCTAGTACATTTATTTCTATACTTAGAATATTGTATACAGAAATTCCTTTAAGCAAACAGCGCAGACCCTGATGAGACGCCGCATCATGCGGCGTCTCATCTGGGTCTACGCTGTTTGCCAAGGCGTTTTTCTAGACGCTAGGCATAAATGGGTTAAAGACGTTTGGTGAATAGCAACCATGAAGCCAGTCTTATGTAACGTCATACAACAAATTAAGATTACAATACCATTTTTAAGAAGTATAATCGTTCACCGCCATCATGAATGATAAGTAAAGTACAGCATTGCGTTTTATTTCATTTTAACCTTTCTTATTTTGTGTAAATGTAATACATATACAAATTGATCATATATGTGTATACATTACGCGCTAAGATCGTTGATAAGACAGGACCATAAATGCCACATACTGGATTATCCAAAAGCTGCCATTTCGGATCAAACGGAAGATGGGAGTATATCAGCTGCGCGGGATCCGTGAGGAAGTAATATTCATCGAGCTCATAGTGTAAACTTTCATCCGTGTTCTGCTTGCCGATGACAGCGCGTGCGCCCCAGTCAGCATCAATGAGGCACCATTTACCGGAAATGTTCGCAGCGTTCCACGAATGATTTTCCTGTCCGGGCTTGATAGTCTGACCCGGAAGATAGCTGACGCCCTTCGCGTAGCCACTGATTATTTCTGACTGCAGTTCTGCACATCTATGACCAGAATAACACAAGTCTTTTTAATCGGAACAGGCATATCCACATACACTTTTAGAAAAGGATAAATAAGTATTTATTTTTTTATTTATTTATATAGGCTTATACTAATGGAACTGGATATGAACTTAACGTGAATGTTTTGTAGGCGTATATATAAATTTGAATAGATACACATTAAAATACTACCTGCGTCTTATAATTAAATGAAAAACTCGGGTAAAGCACATTTTTTTCCAAAGAGCATTTTTCCAAATAAACTTGTTTCTAAGAAGAAAACACTAAACGCCCACATCAATTGCATTATAAAATCAAGATTTCAGATATAAACTTGTAAATACGATGCATTAGTACACTACACTGATTTTTCTGTTAGAATACACTTAACGTTTGCTTTACTTGAAACACTACATTGCTAGTAACATGACCACATACTTGCACATGGCATCGAATACCATTGCATAGGAGGTTTTGCCAGTCTCCAATCCCATGAGCACCTCCTCTGGGCTGCCAGGCTGTACGTCAATGAACGAAATCTCCTTCAGGTTCATCGCAGCTAACCAGCGGAAGATAACTCTGCAATAATTATACGCATGTTGTTAAGTAATGAATATAAACTGAGTATATTTAGAAATTTTGATTTTACTGATTAATGTGAATGACAAGGTGGTAATCTACAATTAACATTTCTATTTATTACGATGAATAATCATCCCTTTTTTAAATTGAAAATTAACTGAAGGAGTTGTAACTTCATTTTTGTATCGGTATACGGCGGACCACTACGTCCTTTTAATAGTTAATTATGGTGTGCAACACCCGTTTTTAATGGGGTTCGCTTGCTAACAACGAATTTCAATAGCGTGTTTTCAGAGTTAATGGATTGATCTACTACGATTCAACAAAGCAAAAAAAAGTACCATGTTCAGTAAATGCATATGCATAGCATATTATATTATGTACCTGATTTATTGAAATAATATGTTCGAACAATTTAATACCAATCATACAGGTATCTATAGACACTAATAAACCGCTATCAGCGTGAAAATGTGCACATCACTCGAAGATGTATTAGCCCCAAGGCGATCGTAAACAAACCTTGATAATTCGGTCTAAAATAAATGGCAATATGTAATCACAATCCAGTAAGTTACTGCAAGTTAAATTTGCGAGAGTTATTTTCCTTTTTACATTGCTTTTCAACACTTCTAGTATTTTGTAATAAACATCGGAGCATAATTGTTTAAATAAAATGCCTAATATTTAAGCATTTACACTTTATTTACTCGACAATTCTTGATACGTCATCCGTGTACTACAAAATACGATTATTTGAAAAACCGCTTAAAACATACAATATATGATATGTAAATACTTAAAATAAAATTAACATTAACTTAATTTGTGTTAATAATGTATACAGTACTTGCAATGTTTTTCTTTCATCGGATGTTTCAGCACACTCATTAAAATGTGGTAAGATAATTTGAGCTTCAGGTGCAGTTCCACTTGTTTAAGCGTTCGATGCTCAAACTGCCATTCAAATAATCATAATTTAATAGGACGCACGGCATTATTCGACGAAAATGTCATGTTGTTTGATTGCCAATAATAGTATTATACAGAAGTGTTCTTATAATACCATTTCATCATATTTTGTCATAATATTGGCAAGTCTAAAAATGGATCTGTTGATGTTAGTTGGACGAAGGTTTGTCTTTAACAAACACACGATGCTAATCAGTACACACGCAACTCGACATTTGCATTTGGTCAACCTCAACGAACTCGAATGGGTTGTGTTTAATTCACATTTGCGATTTAAAAAGATCTATTTTAACTTCGAATAAATGAGATACTTTAAAAATGATCTTCCTATAATGGCATTCACTAGCGAACAATTGCAATGCACTCGACGCTTTAATCATATATTATGTTATCTATAATATGTGCAATCCGTGTCTGCACAATTATGCAACAAACATCTTATAGGCATGTACACATAATGTCAATCCCTTTTATGTACCAAAGGTTGTCTCATTCAAGTAAATCTATTGACAGTTGTTTGTATTTTGAAAGACATGTAAATGTGTCAGCTAAGTGTGCACCCCTTAATTAGCTGTGCGTGTTAAAATCAAGCACATTTCAGAATAAATATATTGGAATACTTAATGAAGAGATTTTTGTATGTGTTGTTGTTTGGTATGTGTGCATGTAGTTATTTTAAGTTTTATTTGAAGCAGAGCATATTTTCAGTTTTGATTAGACAATAAGTCTAATGGGAAATTATCAAATATGTACATGTAAACACCCAATTGCAGATAGTCATATTTTAAAAATTGCCTTGGCATGGTCCTTAGCAACACAATTTATGCAACTCCAATAACAACAACTTGTTAACTATTTGTAAATATTTCTTACATATATGAAAAACCATTATTGAAACTTTTATAACATAATATTTTGTAAAAACGTCATAAATTGTAATACTAAGCAAATAATAAATGTACACGCTCAATAAAAACTCAAATATCATGCCTTTGAGAATTCATGGGTACACCAACAGGCATTATTGTTAAGTACAATCTGAAAACGAGATACTCCAACATTCATCTTAATATTATCAGTCAATATTTGTCGATGAAAACTAGATGTTAACATACACATAAAAACTTACAGCAGACACAACAGCAATGCTCTGTCCATTGTTCACATTATAATTATGTATATTGACTGTTAGTAAACGGTATCCTATCGCTTGAAACTCTGATAACATAACTGGACATTTGATGATATTGGGAAAATCTGAGTTTCAAACCAGTGTATCTGCACCACGACAGAGCCGCCCAACCTTCATTGAATGAAATACATTTATCAGTTGTAACAGTTTTTAAATGCAATATATATTTTCTACAGCGAAGAATTTCGATTAATGGACAAGGCTGAATCACGTTGTCTTTGTTTAACTCTGATATTGGAAAAAGCGTATTGCCCCTTCAATTTATTCGGACATGTCGTAAATAATTATTTTATCGTTATACTATGTTTAATGTTATTTACATGTATTCATTGTACACACCTTACTCGTTCAAGCTCGTCGATGATGCACTTGGAATATATTAAGTCCCAGAACAGATCTCTTACGTTGTTGTGGTCCCTCTTTGATACCTGCATACACACAAATATACATATGGTCATGTAAAGACCCAAATGCATACATATGTACATTAGTCATGTTAATACATGCACATATACTGGTGCTGATGTAGAGACCCCCCACACACGAACAAATGTGAAGTCATTTAATAGCATAACAATTCAATAACATAATTTAATTTTGGAGACATTGTAAGCACACTCAATTGTTTGTTTATGGTTCAGTTAGTTTCCGCTAAATTACTTGTAGTTATGTTACCTATTTCAGCTAACCAAGAACGGGCAGTCGCATCCTGTTTCAGCCTGCAGCAGCATTTAACATGATTTTCCCAAATCCATACCTGATGTATATAATGTTAGGTAACACACTGTGATACAAACCCAAGGCCTTTTGGAGATAGATTGTAGCCACAACTACTGGATTATACAACTGGCACCGTAAAAACAATCTTCTCAAATAGAACCAACAGCAAAGTCCTGAGCCATGATATCCTTAACCTGGTTTTCTTTTGCAACAAACACTACATAATGGTTACCTGTATAGCGTGGTCGTCTAACGCGTAGAGCACCTGTTTGCCGATGTTTTCTAGTGAGGGTTTATTCTGATTGGTGGCCGTCTGCGGTGCCTGTGTCTTTAGAGGGATCATCTCAAAGGTCGGAGGAAGGACAGGGGATTTTTCATCCACATTTCTTACGATAGAGAGATAAAACTTGTATTTAATGAGTGATTTCATATATTATTGAAAGAGCCGGGGCTTTTGACCTATAATTTGACTTAAACGAGATGTTAAAGTAACGATACGTTTTATTATTGTCCTAAGCTTAATGTTTGACAGGATTAGTAGATAGATGTTGATACAAGAATTAAATTAAATCAACTGTAAAATAAACCCAATCGCATATTTGGAGGCACCTTAGGGCACTGGAGTAATTTCGGAAACACGTCAAGGAAGGAACATACGCTTTCGTCATTAATAGATTCATCAAAACACTTTATTTGTACGCAGATTCAATCAACTGTGCACTATTTGTTGAAAAATATGGCATTTAAAAGGAGGAAATCACATGCAAAGTGGAAATTGTTCCCTTAAGTAGCATTTCATAAATGTAAATCATACTACAAGACTCAATACCAATTACCACTTCACCTTTTGCGGAATCATATAAGTGAACTCCAGAAGCAAGTGTATTTTATAGTTAACGGCTTCTCCTACCTTTTCTCTACCCCAATGGGTTGGGTGCTGTCTGGGAAGTTAGCGACAATCTCCTGCTGTTTGACCGGCGTGTCTAGTGTCATCTTACCCGGTCGATAGACGGACACGTCCTGACCATGAAGAGAAACGAAATATGGTCGTAGCAAGACTTTGCAAATTCGTAAAATAGTTAAGGACTGTGGCTATTTTATTTTTTGGTCAGTACAAACTTTCTTTAAGAAGTATTCAAATGTTAACAATATTATCACTGACATAAGATCTTACACACTTTTCATGTGCACCTGAATTTCACATTACAAAAAAGTGCATAAAGGATTCCAACTGAAAATTATCCGAGATGTTTTGAAGAGGTTCTTCACCTGTTATGGCAATATCAGAAACAGTAAAATGTTAGATTGTGTTTTGTAATAGAAACATTTTTCCTCTTATATAATACCCCAAAAATAAATACACAATATAGTACGGGAGAAATATGTATTACGTATAGTGAAACTGAAACAAAATGCTATTGCCTGTTAACAATCTAGTTAAGATACACCTTAAAGACCCTTTCTACCAAATTAATTAAATGTATAATAAATTAGCATCAGTTCATATGAAAGAAAATTATTATTTTATATCACGGGAAACTATTTGTACCGTATCTACACGGTGTACTTATTAAATTTATTCTTAAGGCATTACATTTATTTCATTTATTTTCGAAAACAGAAACTATGCTATAAATGCTGTATTTGAGTCCAATAAGTTTTTCTTTTAAAGATCAATATCAGTTCCTGCAAAGTTTTTTTAACATAACTAATAGTAACTATGGTCATATCAGTAAACAAATATTCACATGCCTGCGATAACATAACATATATAAAATATATCACTGCTAATTAACCATTAAACATCAATAGGGGCTTTGATGAAATTGAATTAAACAATCGACATGTTAACATATTGAACAAAAAACACAGGCACTGTTAACACACAAATGCTTAAGTCGAGTTAAAGATTGTTTGGTTTTACTCGCGTATTGTATTTAGTCGCATAACCGTTTTGAAGCTAATGATGTTGTTCAAAATATGCAATACAATGACCAATAAGTTCTATTATATTAATTTATTATGTGTTTTGCATAGCCAACAATCAGGAACAAATCAACATTTTATTACGAACCTATATACAACGTGATCGATAATAAAGTTTACTCGATGATGTATTTGTGCAGGATCCCCCCATGCATCTCTATAGCAACTATCGTACACTGTAAGTTGAGAACAGTCCTTGCATCATTAAACACAAGCCACGTGAATAAGCCAATGCACAATGTCAGGGTAGGAAGTTTAGCAGGCAGGATGACCACACGATAAAGGTATTTACTTTTGCTGTCGATGTCTAGACAGTAAAAACATCATGATTATGATCAATTACATATCAACTTATTTAACAATGAGACCGTGGTCTAGCGGTAAGACAATGGTAAAGGAATCGTACGGTACCTGGTTCGAAACTTCAATGTCAATACTTTGTAAATTTAATTTCACTATGGTGAAGTTCGGGTGTTCTGACTCGGTAAAATTATTTGTTATTTGTTAATCTGTTTATCAAGTTATTGCAGTTAAACAAACAATGTTCACGATTGTCCAAATATATTTTCATGAGTTAATATTACAAAATGATTGGTTTTGTTATGCTTGTTTTTATTTTCAAATTGCATGTATTCACTTTCAGGCGAACACATGTCCATTCTTGTTGGGATAAGTTGTGTTTATCAACACTTCCATTCCAGTTTGAAAATCATTACATAACACATTATAGAACAAGTTCATGTTCATGTATTTTACGTTTACCAATTATGACAGTCTGTTGCATTATAAGTTTCACACGGCTAACATCACTTGCATGCCTTTTGTTTTTTAAGCTTTTAAACACAGCATTGTCATTTCTTGCTTTTATGATTTTTTTACTTATGTACAACACACAATCCGCCTCCTTTATGTTAATCATAAACAACCTATAGCTATAGCAGGTTTGAATAATCAGACCAACTTAAGTTAATTTGTTTGCTCATCATTATGTTTCACTCTCAGTAGTTTATTGGTATTTAATCCAGGCAAATAAAAAGCTTGTTTTTTTTCTTAACTTGGGAACGCAGGTCGCATCATCAATTTACGTTTTTACAATTGGAATACTCACACTCATGACCTTTTTACTTCCATTTTTCAAAATGTATCACGTTCCAGCACCTTATCGTGAAGTAACACGTGAAGTAAAACGTGCAGTTACACGTTTTGATCGACCCGGAATATACAGTAAGAATAACTATTCTCAGTTTCATGTATAAGAAGAAGTGTGTATTGTTGGGAAACCAATTCTTTAAATTGAGCTGACTTTGCATTCTGGCATAGCGGTATGTGGGATAGTTTTATTTCTAGTTTGTAGGCATTCCAAAACAATTTTGCAAGTACGACCCAAAACACTTAATAATAGTAATAATATGAAACGCATAGAAGCGGTTAATGTAAATTTTGCATAAACAAATGTTCAAACTTACCTCGGTATTTTTCTTCTCCTCTACCATTTCACCCTGCATCTTTGTAAAGTATTGATAGTATGAGGCTACATATGTCATGATTGATCTTTCGTCAGGTTTGTACGTATCCACATCTGAAACGTTTTTTTTATATTAACATTGCATCTAAAACGCGTTTGTCTGAATTATCCAACCGTAATTATTAAGCCATCGGACAATAATTTATGTTTTATTCGTATAAAAGTCATTTCCGAAGTATTTATTTAAATAATCATGACATGTCTATACCCTAGTATTGATTATTTAATCTGGTAAAACAGATTTATACATGGTTTTGCGGCTAATTGTTCGAAAGTTTAACATAATCAGGGCTCGAATTTAACACTCGCAAATCGGCCATTTGCGAGTTAATTTTAAAAAACGCGTCTAAAATGCGAGTGCACAATTTGGGTACGAGCAATTTTTTGCGAGTTGGGTGAAAAATTAAGAATAACACATATTGCATATATTTCCTGATTATTCCGAATAATTATTTAATCCAGCACTTAAGTATTTAAACACACATTCAGACTGAGAATGAACGAGAATTGTGTATAAGAATTGAATAAACACACGGTCGCAATTTGTCGGAAGTGCCAGGTGCGCATTAATTGCACGAGGGAACACACAATATGATGACGTTATACAGGGTATTCCCATTGAACATGCGGAAACAACACAGAGCGATGTGTGTGCATTCGATAAACGTCATAATTTAAAAATAGCAACCAATCTAAGATTGTTATATGTTTTGTGTTTGAAAAAAAAGCATGATGTAACAACAACCAATTTTTCGGATATGTACTATATTCGGACATGGATTTTCGCCGAAAAAAAAGTTTAAACATCGGGTTGTTGATCAGACAGTTCATTTTTAAGCTGTGTTATCAGTGTATACTTAATTTAAAAACAAAAATACTCCACAAGGTGTCACAAGGGCTGAATGAGTTGCTGAGAAAGACCTAGAAATAGTATACCATTTAAAAGTGTAAGTTGCACTGTTCTTGCATTTTTATAACTTTTTAGTTAAAATAAACAATTTAACATAGTTCTACCAGTTTTATATTTGTGTATCTGTTACCACAGTATCACTACAAGTTCAAGGCTTTATTTCTCTAGTTAAGATCTCCAAAGGATGCCTTTTTTTTGAAAACTTGTATTGCGAGATGAAAAAAAAATATTCGAGCCCTGCATAATGTTGGATCACAAAAAACGTCTATCTAGGTGTCCGTCGGTATTAAACTATAATGTATTCGACTAACACAGTTAAACAAATGTGATAAGGAAAACATTTGTATGTAAATATTGAAGTTTTTTTTCGAAACAAAATACACCACATTTTCAATAAAACAGAAAACACTACCTTCAGCATCGAGGATATTTGGGATGCCAAGCACGTTACTAGCGACATTGAAGGCGTTGTTAAGGTTACCAAGGTGGTCTGTAGCTACCAACTTCTTAAAATCTACTAAGTCTGGCCTGGCAAAACAATTTAACATATTCGTCTACATCATCATCATCAGCATCATCAAATAAACTTAACAAATAGGCAATATTGAAGTATTGAAGTAATATTTTTCAAAATTAACACACTTGTGAATTTTGTTTGCATAGATATTTCAATTCGTGACAATATATGTATGCATCATTCTAACACGGTGAATAGCCTTTTGTATCAAACCTTTTTATTGGGCAGTCGAATGCACTCTATCAAACCTAAACAAAATTACTTTTTCGTAAAAACGTATTGAAGCAAGGCGTGTCACCGAAGGATGACATATGCCCCCTTTTTCCACATTTTTCGAAACCTAAACGCAAAACCTAAACGCAAAGTGTGACGGAATTTCAGACGGACGGACAGACAGACAGTGCGATCACTATATGCCACCCTACCGGGGGCATAAAAACATAGGTTTAACAATAGCAGTGTATCAAATAATTTGGCGTCATTCGCTTTATTGTGTTGATTTGTTGATTGTATGCATGGCCGTCTGTGACAAGAATGGGTACATCCACTATGTATAAAGATGGGCGGAATAAATATACATAAATAAAGATCTCAACCATTGCCTGTTATACGAAGACGTAGGAAATAACATCGTCTAACAATATAAATAAATGATTAATTAAAAAGAATAAGTCGATCCCTCACTGCAAACCGTTTACAACTTTCGTGTAATAAATAATTAAACATAATTTTTAGTTATTGAACTTCGTGGGGAACGAAACAACGAACACACAGCTGCTATGAATTGCATATATTTATACTTAAGCAAATAATATAGAAAATAAAACATAAGACATCGATATACACCGTGTACCTGTGAGCATGTATTAGAGCATTGAAAGCGAGCCCGTTACTCCAGCTGTTAGTGAAATTAGTAACGTGCACATCGGAATACCTGCAACACACACATATCACAGCGGTCAGCGTGATAAATAGACAAAGCCCACAACGTGCTAAATTGTGTCGTGTTCTGACACAACTGGGCATACTGCTTGTGCGTATAGTGTCGTCCCAGATTAGACTGTGCAGTCCGCACAGTCTAATCCGGGACGACACTTTCCGCCTTAACTGGATTTTCGCTAAGAAGAGACATCATTTATACGAAAAATTCCATAAAAGCGGAACTTGTCGTCCCTGATTAGCCTGTGAGAACTGCACAGGCTAATCTGGGATGAAAATTTACGCACATGCATTTTGTCCAGTTTCCTCAGAACGTGACACAATTATAGAAAACTCGACTTATCAATGTAAACGAACACAAATAACCAAATTCAAATCCTATAAAATCACATTCAAATATACCTTGTAATCATGTGAATGAATGTATTAAAAGTTCATAATTAGAGTAATTTTAGATTAGTAAGATCAACAATTTATCGTACACTCTGGTCTCTATTGTATACATACTTTGTTTAACGGGAAATTTAGTGATTTTAATTTAATTTATGTTAATTTCCGTTCATGTTCACGTTGTTAAGCAATTAATTATCCGAATGAAATTTGCCTTCACTTACTCATAGTACATGTACATGCAAATTTTAAAACTCGTTATACAAGGGAAAATAATTGGTATTGTTTCGTTCTTTTCGCAAGCACATTCTGCAAGAACAGTGAAACAGTTTCCTCTATGTTATCTGTTAATGCTTTGTCTTCTCCACCAACATAGGTGAACCGTCACGATAGCTTGTCACGTCAATTGTATCTTTTTCAACACCAAATGTTAATAAGCACCAATTTACACATTTACACATATATTTTATTACACTTTTCTTCCCACGATTATTATGTTAGAGAGGGTCTTGCATGCAGTTTTGTTAGCATGGGGGATAGTTTTAGGGTTTTTATCAGACAGCTTTAAATGTTTCTAACGTTTGTTATGTATGGGAAATATTATATATAGCATGCTATATAACAAATAGGTTGTGCGTGCAACCGATGCAAATATGTATTAACGTGAATATGCATATCAAGAATGGGGAAAAATAAGGTTTAAAACTAATTTAGCAGTTAGCTAAAATAACGCCCCGATGCATATGCATATATATTAACTAGAGTGCAAAGGTTGCGAAGGGCAAACGACTAAATAAAAATATCGTCATTGTTAATCACAAGCAAGTACTAAGGATTATTTGATACTGCTAGTGTTATACACAATATACAACAAAACAATTCACGTTAGTCGATCTCAATCACTCTCTCGGGAATCTGACGTCTTGTACAAACGAACATTAGGTAGACACAACAGCTCTTTTGTAAAAATCAACAGACTGTAAATGAAGTATGATAATACGATGTATTTAAAATAAACACAAAGTAAAATGTAAGTATATCAGCTGAATAAAAACCTTATTATAGTACGTTATCCGTAATTTCGAACAAGGCACACAATTGCAAAACAGTGAAACCCAGAACAACTGTGCAAGACAATACGCTTTAATAAAAACACAAGCATGACTAACAATTGACTTATCGTATGTAACGTCCAATGCAACTAATTGAGGGTTTAAATCGGGTGTGTGAAGCTTCAATTCCAACACTTGGCATATAGATGTTCATTAAAATTAAAAATAAAATAGGACAGTATATTTCATGCCGATACATGCAAGTGCTCGGAAACGTATACATTACTGCTACTTACTCGAGGTATCATGCTGGAGTTTCGCCTGTTTGATAATAAGGCAACATACATAAGTAAGAAATACAACTACGACGAAAACGGGCTCGATCCCAAGCCCGGCTATATTACTGGAGTGGGGACAAGTCATGAACGCCTTTCGATATCTACTATCCCCACTACCTCGGATTGTAGTAGAGTTGTTACTGGTATTAGTATGTGTAATTATTTGTGGGAAATCAGTGTATCTATAAAACGTAATGGTTCAGTAAATATTTTATATATCGCTAAAATACTGTTAAAAAAGTTCAGAACCAAGTAGACAAAACACACATTTAATTCAACTTGTGACACTATTTAAAAACAATTGTAATTGGTCCAGAGGTAGCCACGATAAACCACAATCCACAACCGAGCATACACTATGATTAGTAAAAAGCGGCTATACATACCCAGCTGTTTTCATCTGACACCAGAGCAGCAGGACGTTTGTGGCAGATTTTGTATCAATGCTCTCATCAGTATCTTCCTATAAACAAAAACGTTATCTTTCAAACTGCGGTCAGACTGCAAGAAAAGCGATATGTTTATATATGCATAAGCAAAAATGCATTACACACGTCTGCTCTTCTTATAAAACAGCGGTTTAAGTAAAAAAAGACAATGACAAGCACGAGAATATTTGATTTTACAAAATGTGCATGCAAGACGTATATGACGTTAATATAAACACATTAAGTGAAAGGGTTATATTGTGTTATCACTAGTTAATATAGTGTTGTTGCAGCGAATGAAGCAGTTAAGAAAAAATTAATGTACATAATTGTTTAGACAGTTAGATATATATATTAATATTTTACAATTTTTAAAACCAAATCCACATACACATTGCAATCTTTTTTAATCAAAACGTAAAGCCAAATGTAAAAAAGTGACGTAATGTTTTCAGTTTCACCTGTTGGATAAATATAATAAAATCATAACATAATTCATCACTCGCTTTATTAATCATTGATGCATTATGCATAGCTTATTTGTAAAATGGTTTGCTTTACAATTACTTCAGCTAGCAATCACACCTCTAAATTAACCAGGTGAGTTATAAGCGGGTCTGCTTTGCTGCTGTTGATGGTGTGTAGTACCTTCGCGCGTAAGGCAGCACCATGAGAGGATTGTTGGTGCTGGAACATACCGTTTCTGTTTTTATATCCTGGAACGTGAAGAGACGGATGATCTTCCAGATAAGGCCAAGGATTAGTCGAGTGTTGCCATCTATAATGTCCTCTGCTCCAATGTTTTCAAGGATCACCTATACCATGTATGCAAAGAATACATTAATTTGCATGCAATCGAATCGGAATACTGTAAACATTCCCAACTGAAGCCATAAATTATAAGAACAATTGGATATTATGCATACGTACTGCATATTTATCTAACCCTGGTACGTCAAAGCTTTGAAGACTCAATGTTAAATTTATAGATATAAATGTTTAATAACATTTATTTGTTATATACAACAAAAACGTGTATTGATTGATTCCGCGAAGGGTTTGAATCTACCAACGGCATATATATTTTATTGTATGGTAAAATCATATATTTATCATCTGCATTCATCATTTGGGTAAACTATGTATGATTTCATTAATTGAGGTTTATTCGAATAATGTCATTTTTTTTAAAGTTTATTAATACGGAAATAATTTGATAATATCCGTGTTCTGTACAAACATTCTAAGTGCTTCATCGTACGCTAAACTTTTTTTTTGTCGCACTGAGTTTGTTGCGCTCGTTTCGTACCACAATTATATATCATTAACCAGATTTATAACACTAGATATACAATTTACTTGATTATTAGTTCTTTGTCTTGACATCTTGTATTAACTATTTTACCCATGCTAGGCAAAATTATTATTCAGCTCTCTTATTTAAGGTTATACATCCCGTTTCTGGTTTTAAAATGTATACTTTGTAAAAGTCTATTATCAGAATATGTATAGCAGTCAGGGTAATGCTTTGACACCCTTATGGCACCGTTTGTCAATATATTTATGCAAGTGGTGTGAAGCTATAATCACAATCACATACTAAATAATTGAATGTGTTTAATTACAATCAAATACAATATGTACTATAGTTTCTTTATTTTCATTACACAATTAACATACATTGTCTTTAACAATGCTCATTGTATATAACAAATATTTGGTTTCTTCTATGATTCTTTGAACAATTCTTTTAAAGAACCACTGAGTGTATATGTATGTATCTCAAGATATAATAAAACAAGCGTTTACACTTTTGTCCATACGACATAAATGACACGTGTGTATATCTGTATTGTTACAAAACAGTTATAAACAAACACGTCTGTTTTGAGTAACCCTCAATTATATGGTATTCAAGTAAAACGATATACATTTTTATCATATACACAATTCTTTCCGGTCTTAACTTTGTGCTTTTAAAATAAAGACATATCAATGATAGTTTAACACTTATTTAGATTCTGTGCATTAATATACTCAATGCAACATACACGGAAAATTCTCGAAAAGCTTTTCTTTAACTTATCACAACTGTATATGTGTAATCTTTTCCTAGATTTAACATTTGCTTCACATCAAATATACAATTTACCAGTTGAAAACTTTTTCCAAAATATGATTTAATTTTTCTCAGCCATTTTATTGCCATAGTTTTTTTTTCAAAAGCAAGTATATCAGTCATGCAAATTCCTCCAGCATCATATGAAGTAATAGCCATAGAATGTTTAACATTGACAAACTTGTTCATGTTCATTATGTAGTTTGTGTAATCATGTTTATTAGGATGATGCTATTGATAAATACATTAATTACAATATCATTTTAATAATGTTACTTCCCCGAAAATGTGTAAACATAATTAAAAGTATGATTCGATCTTTCACAGTAGGAATTTCACAGTAGGAAAACATTATATCTGGTATTTCCAAATCACCAGAAAAAAACCTTCGCCCTCTCCCTAACAAAGAGAATGTTGCGGCAATATCGATGGGACTTTCTGGAAGCGGAAAAAAACCCATAGTTAATCGTTAAGTTTGGTGTTATCTGCATCTTGTTGAAAATATAATAGCGAAAAGTGTTTTTTTTTCTAGATAAAAACGATGTTTACAACTAATATCCTACGACTGACATCAATAAGCTACGCACAAACATGTAAATGATGCGCTTTCTTTATGTATTGGTAAATTAAAAGCACGGGAACAAGAACTTGAGCTTATATCTCTTTAAAAGATAATAAGACCAGAGAAATGAAATTACTCTGACAGCGAATGCTGCATAGACGCCGTCATATTTAGATTGAAAGGGTCTGATATATAACGCGGCAAAAAAACGAATTGAAATGTTAATAATTCCTCGAACATCACTTAAGCGGAATGAGCTGACAATATTCGCACGTCCGCCCTTTAAGAATGCAGCATACATTATTTCATCAAGATTGCATGTGACATGTGTCCATGGCTTCTCCGCGCAAACATTCAAAAACTTCATTAAAACATGTTTAATTATGAATGAAAGGGCAATAGGTCTCGGAATAATCATTGGCGCGGAACGACTTGCCTTTTGTTCATGTCCACTTTATATGGATGGTGCATAAAAAGTTTATTAAACTTTTGAAACTTAGGGTTAAAAATATTGTATGGGAACGAAGTAGTATCCAAAGGGCTGTAATTCGATTGAAACTCACAATAGCGGAACGACATGACTATATGTGGGTATACCGTAATACAGTTCAGGGGTTTGTTTAAGAAAAAATGGGAAGACGCTGGCCGCTGGGTGAAAGGGGAAAATAGAGTGCGAAAGAGACACATTTGGGGAAAAAATAAAAACTGTTAATTTCAATGTCTTTAACTTATCTAGTCTACAGAGGCATGACTCTGTCCTTTTTGTTCTTAAACATATCAACAACGAAGCTGCAGGGGTAGATCTAATTATGGGTAATGTTGTTAACTGTATTTCTGTATTGGGGCCGGGGGACGATGCCAAATTTGTGATTTCAGTTTCATTATCTGCTACAGTATTAGAAGAAGTTGCGGCAGCTGCCGATTGTTTACTTTCACTTTCATGTTCGATATCGATTACCTCCTGAGTTTCAACGGTTTTCGATGCGGTTTTCGATGATGATTCATTCTTTAAAAAATGTGTCAATTGTTAAGGTATTTTTCGAGTCCGAAAGTTTTATTTTTTTCGTATAAAAACGCCAATTGTGAGACATATTTTCAGTTTTCGCGTCAACATCTTGTCTTTCACATAACCCGGATGAAAAATTCGACTGGTTTCCGGTAATAAATTAACAAAATACCCTACTCGCGCAAGATTGGAATTCAGTGAAATAGTCACGTGGTTATTACAGTCAGTTGCCCGGATAAAATTTCCATGACGTATTTTAATTGCTATATTTAGAATCACTGGGGTTGCCAGTTTTGTGTGGTCGTCGGGAGAGAGAGAGAGCGAGATCGTTGTACATGGTACAAATTGGATAAGTGTCGACTGACCCAAAGGAAAACAAACATTTCTTTGAGGGGAAAATATTATATTTTGGGGAAATTGTATTTTGAGGGGAAACAATTTTGGTAGGGGAAGACGCCGAATATCGGCGTCACTTTCTTAGTAAAAAAAAAACTTCAGTTGTATCATATCAAATGACACTTACATAAAATAAATTCGAAATACGTTTGTTAGGGATCAAACACGGACAACAATAATTAGTCAAAGGGTAATTACTGGCTTGAAAACAAACAAAGGGCAGAACGACCTTTACATATGCGAATGTGTAGGAAACAGCAGATAAATGTTCATCAAGTTCGGAACAATAGATCCTGTGGTATTGCGTAAAAATGAAACATTAATTAAAAAAAACGACATTAACCTACTAAACAATCAATTAATCCGAACGACCTTACATGGATGCGTGTGTCCTCCCTATATTTCGTGTGGCATATACAAAAAATCAGAAACTATATCAGGATATATTTAATTGATTTGTTTTCACTATTAAAACATAGCAATAACAATACAAATACAATTAGTAACACCGGGGTTATCACCTTGGAACTGTTATTGTAAAGCACGGTGGGTTTAAACTGGTTTAAGTGAAAGCCGAACCTCACACTTACCCCAGAATGAATCACCAACCAAATGCGCGTTTGAAACAATTGTACGTGATCGAATGTACTCATACAGCCAGAATAAAACAACATGAATGCCAAAACGTTACTGGTGAATCGTATTATGTACACAGACTGTTCCTCTAATTGAGTCAAAGAATTGGAAATATATTAACAAGATTAGGGGATAGGTTTTAAAGTAACTAGTGTACAACGAATGGAGCTCCATCTATAAACGATAGTTAACTATCAAAGTAGCTGTGTATTTATGTGAACTCGCCAATCGGCTCGTAATAAAGTGATTATATATTGTGCCGCCATATTTGGACCATTGTATGAACAGCTGTCAGGCAAAAGTATGTGTCGAGATCAGTTAACAACACTGTTGATTGATCGTATAACATTAACATGTACTTGCACCTTTATACAAATACGTGCTACACAAATGTCTGCCCCATAAGTTGAAAAAGGAGCTGAAATTCCCTTCTGTAGTTTCTAAACAAAACGGATGCAAAATGCCCGTCCGTAGTTTGTCCAAAAAAAACACAATATAGGATAAAAACTAATTGTGAAAATGCTCATAACGCATTACACAGAAACGCTGTCAAATGGAACAGAACATGTAACTTACAGACCAATAGTAAGAATTTAATAATGATCATGGTATTCAAGTTTTCCTTAAGAACGTGTTTGATGTGTTGGCCTTCGGCGTCGCTACCTTGTCCTTGTAACAAATGTGATGATACTGTCCGTGTACCATTTACAAGAAACAATTAATGCTAGTGAATTGTTCAAGTCGTCTATGGTAAGTGTAAGGCCATTTTGTGATTGGGGTTCACATATAACGTCGACGTGCGTTCTTGATCCCTTCAATTACAAAACAACCATCGTACAGAGCGTATTAGTTACTCGCAATCTTACGATCGACTTAACGTAAGGGTGACGAACTTTCTGTGCATGTGTAGCACAGACTTAAAGATACAAACCAACGCAAAAATTAAGCGGCTGCAAACATGACAAACACTTTAACCTTATTTTTGAGGAAACTGAGGCATCGGTTGATGTTTTCAGCCTTCTGTACGCGCAAGATGCTTCGATTTGGCTTGCCGATAGTCTGCTCCGAGAGAGTTTCCAGCAACTTTAACAGCATTTTTCCATCGCATAGGTCTTCAAATAAATCATTGATTTTGAGGTCCGCCTGATAATACAAGAAATATAAATAAATAATACCAGTATCAATTGTACAAATGAAAATACATTTAATCTAACATGTATTACATAATAAAAGTATGTATCCTTAAAACTGTGCAAATAAGTGCATCCTTTTTCATGAATCATTCAATATGAATTAATAGATAGTTGAAAAGCAAAATCAACACAATATTAAGTCAGAAGAGGTATGAAGATAGTCGTGTTAGGGCATATTTAAATCGTCACATTAAGGGCATATAAAGTCACATGCGTGAAAAATGTAAGGTAACAACCAGTATACTCTATTGATTATATTAAAACCTAACTACCGAATGTATTAAGCACAACTTTGTTCAATGCGCATAAGTATGTAAAAAATATTTCAGACGATTTTATTTTAAAACTGATTTAAGAGAACATAGATTAGGTGACGGAAAACACATTTATTATATGATCTTGAGTATTTTAGTATTGATAAGTGATACAAATACTTCAGTTTAAATTAAAACGGGAATAAAGAGGGCAAATTTGGGCCTAGAGGGATGACTATTTTAATGGGGAATGGCAAGTTTCAAACTAAAGGGCTTGATTAAAACAACCTGTGTAGCTGACATGCAGGGATGAAAATTAGTGGTTGGCCGTGAGCCCGGGGCAACTAGATTTTGACCCGGACAACTCAATTTCAATTATTGGAAGTCCGGCCGGGCAACACGTTTTTTTTTAAAGCTTAAAAACATTTAGTGCAATTAAATATTGTAAAAGCATGGATCAATTATCAGTTTAATAATATTCATGTATTTAGGCCTAGGAAATGATTCAAGCAGACTCATAATAAAACATAATGCATTAAACGTGTGGCATGTCAGCAGTTTTGTGATTTAATTATCTATTATTTTATTGGAAGAAAGTATAAGATACACCTGACACGACATTTCATGATTCTGGGCTCGTTACACTTTAGCTGGGCAACCAAAATACTAAAGATGGTTGCCCGTGCGGGCAACCAATGGTACAAAGTTAGTTTACATCCCTGACATGATTCGCATGCTTTACACACATATAACAGCTGTATGGTGTGCGTTTTCAAAGAAGTAAATCTGTTACAGTAGTCAGTATAACACCAGTTATCCCATTATCCACAGACGAGACCAATTTAAGCCGCATGGACATGATTTGAACAAACTAAGCAGTGGATTATTTGATGATGCTTGCAATATGTTACACTTCTTTCCATTGTTTTCTTAAAGAATACGATTTGTAAAGTTAATGCGATATTTAAATCTGTATATAATTCATGTTATACCTTTGCTGTATTCAGTTGTGACCACAGGGACTTGAACACAGTTCGTATAAAATTAATATCTGCTATTATATACCAAATTTTCAAACATCTTCCATATTTGGTTTCAAAGAAAGCCACGTGTAAATGTTTTAGCAATATGAGTGAGAGTCAAGGTACAAAAGTTTGATTTGAACGCATTTAGTATAATGTTACAAACCGTATATTTAATCCTTACAGATGTGGCTTCAGAGCATTTTAACTTTTTAATTTTAAAATCAACCGTAAGCTCTAGAAGACTTCATTTCCAACGGATCAAAACGATTAAGACAACTTCAAAAGAGGCCTGAGGGTCAAGAAGGTGTTCGTCCTATAAAGTGATATTAAAATGTTCACAACCTGAAACCTAAAAGCGCGCAACGCTTTACGGACGACTAACATCACCGTATCCTAAAAGCTCTATATGACCACATCCTGTCCGCCATATGTGCTCGGGTGAGCTTGAAAATGTACATTCGATATTGCAGATAGGGCTGTCACGATACGCCGTGAGCGTACCGCGGTATATCGTGGTACGGCAACACTGTATCGCGGTACGTACCGCGATATTTTACAGATTATGTATCTGTGAAGAAAACAGCAGAATAACAAGTTTTACAAACTTTATTAAACTCATTAATCAGAACACACTGGTATCATAGTATGACTAGAAACTGTAAAAGAAACTTGATAGAAGTAGTCATTGTTATTGTTATTGTTATTCGCGTCTTTTTCTAAAATGTCCGCCATGTTGTTTACAATAGCTGTGACTACGATCTGTGTAAATCGAACGCTTCAAGGGCATGTTTAAAATGCGGAGTCAGGGGGCCCAGTATTGAAAATCTGTATCGTTCTGACTTTTCCTCGACTTATTCAGAATCTTAAGATAACATGATTCGGAAGTGCCATGCTTTGAACGATCGATATACTAAAGAAAGAAAATAAAAAATAGAATAAACATCTTTTTGATAATTATGAACTTATTTGCAAAGGAAATCGGTCCCAAATTCCAAAAAGGTACGGACCCATACATCGCCGTATTTTAAACGTGAAAGTTAAACATCTACAAGTGGAAGCGCTTGCTTGACCTGGATATTAATGGATTATTTATTTAGCCCTTTTGAATCGCTTCTACAGTTTTCAAAACGATATCTATATCAAAATAATTATTTTATGTATTTATATCTGTGCTAATACATGTATAATAATATTTAAAAAAAAAACCGGTGCGGCAACGCCGTACCGCGGTGCGATTTTTTTCACGACATGCACCGCGATATACCGATATACCGGTGAATCGTGACAGCCCTAATTGCAGACATAGGCCCATGTGAAATAACAATGTATTGCAACCTATAAGCTAGAGATTAAAATATTCACAGTAATGCCGACCTTTTCTAGAACGGAATTTGCCCATTTTGTGAACACTTTTTTCTGTATATGTGCATGTTCATCTCTGAGATCACTAATCTGCATAGTCTCAAATTGTTCCAGGTCTTTCTCAGACATCATGTGTTCTCGCTTAACTAGCTTCAGACCTGTAAACAAGTAGAAGACATTGATTGTCATGGAATTATAACTTCAGTCCGCACAAGCTGTATAATGTTCATATTTGAGACGTGTCCGCCTGTGACATTGGCATTGGAGTAAAACAAACGTGTTGCTTGCGACACGCCGTTTACACGCGATATGTTTTTTTCGAGAATAATTAGAATTTTAAAATTGCTTAGAGCATGACAAAGTCAAATTCCGCACCAGCTTTGTTGACCATATTTGAATATATGTGTCAGGCGAAGAAAATTGTTATTCACTGGCTTAATCGTTAATAGATATCAAAAAAGTATTCAATACTGGTAATATGTATGCCGAGAAAATATGTTTACACTTGAAATATTAATTTTGGCTTGATGTTTTGAAAATAAAGAATACTATGTTAGTGTGATTGTGTACTTGAATTAATCCCAAGAGCTGAAGTTAGATGTACATGGCGAGGCTTGCCGAGCCGTGTAAGCCTTTCTGATACGAGTCGGAAAAATTCAAGTTCACAATCACACTAACATAGTATTCTATATTTCCTTCAATATTTTTTTATTTAATTTGTTCCTTATGTAATGAAAAATATAAATAGTAGTCTTTAATTGCGAAAAACAATAGCAAAACAGATTAAATTAACTGAATCTAACCATACGTAGTTATATTAGAATTGTTTGTGATCTTTCCCGTTTACGCTACTCGAAATAGTCCTTCATTATGATTATTCCGCGCAATAGCAGAGTAACAAGAAACAATATCGCTATACGCCTCGATTCAAATTTAATCTGACAGCATTCCAAATGTAACTCCCTAAAGTAGAACACAGACGGTTTTGTTCAAACTAAAATTCTAGTTTTACCACTGCAAAATGCAAAAACAAAATGGCTCCCATTTTTAACTTCAAATAAAAGCTTTATTCAGCATTTATCCCCGACGATATTGTTAATTTTAGTCTATACACAATATAAAAAAGTGAACTCTTATTTTACGCACTTTTTGCTAACTGGCATAAACAAGTCAAACATCTACTGGTTATTGTTCTCCTCACCAAAGTTATGTAATAACCATGTTTATTTTCGTCAAGTTTTGGTTGCTTTCATGACGAGTTAAAATTATGCACAAACATAAAATATACATTTCTTCATTGCGATTTGGTATAAAAACACGCTTACCGTCATGCCAACGTTAATCCAATACTTATAACAATAAAGTACAACGATGTGTACTACCGTTTTCTGTTCTGTTATCTCTTTATTTTGGTTAACAAGTGCGCTGTATGTGCACAATACATTTATTTTCTTCTAAATCGATATTTGATTGAACAATTTATAATTAATCATAATGAACGGTTGTTTCCATGCAATATCGCGTAAGCAATCAAGTTGCTTTTTTACCAACTTAACTAAGAAAAAGGTATAGAGGATATGTGTTCATGTTGTGTAAGATCGTTTGTTATTTCAAGAGTGACCATATAAAATATATTTTTTCAAGAGTGGCGAAGTAACGAGTGAAAATATTATTTTTCTATGATCACGAGTGAAAAAAACAAACGATCTTACACTGACATGAACACATTTTCTGTTTCTTTTATGCCCCTTTTTCAAGAAAATGATTAATTATAATTTCCCTTTCGCTGAAAAGTGACCCTCTCTTCCGTGGCGTGCCTCAATACATTAAAATGACGTCATTTTGTTCACGAAATGACGTCATTTTGTTCACAAAATAACGTCATTATTCCATGGAAATTCTTTAGTTAATCTCTTTTACAATTGAAATAAACAATAAAAAAAGCATACAATTAAAAGAAAATGTGTTGGATTCGGTGAATAATCGATTTTCTTTTATACCTAATGATAAAATATGACATTTCTGCAGTGAAATAACAGCAGTGAAAAGAACAAAATTGTTCTTTTCACCGATGAAAAGAACAAATTTTCGGAATTTCTTTTTCTATTTTTAGATAATCATATCAAGATGTAACTTCCCTTGTTTATATCCTTGTTTATATTTTTTTCTATGATCACGAGTAAAATAAAATCGATTATCCACCGAATCCAACATATTTTCTCTTAATTTTATGCTTTTTTTTACCGTTTATTAACATTGTAAAAGAGTTAACTGAAGAATTTCTCGGAATAATGACTTCATTTCGTAAACAAAATGACGTCAAAAATGACGTTATTTCAATGTATTGAGGCACGCCAAGGGAGAGAGGGTCACTTTTCAGCGAAACGGAAATTATAATTAATTATTTTCTTGAAAAATGGGCAAAAAAAGAAACAGAAAATTTGTTCATGTCAGTGTAAGATCGTTTGTTATTGCACTCGTGATCATAGAAAAATAATATTTTCACTCGTGGCTCCGCCACTCGTGAAAATATAATTTCTATGATCACTCTTGAAATAACAAACGATATTACACTGACATGAACAAATATCCTCTATTTATTTCACTCGTGATCATAGAAAAAAATATAAACAAGGATATAAACAAGGGAAGTACATCTTGATATGATAATCTAAAAATGGAAAAAGGAATTCCGAAAAATTGTTCTTTTCACCGGTGGTTCATTAGGTATAAAAGAAAGAGTGTTCCCTATAAATTATAATTCACGGGAGACCACTCAATTAACTTATTAAGGCCTATGGGAAGTAATCTTATCAAGCGAGCGGGATAAATATATACGGAAGATACAGCGCCTGCTTCGCATTATTTTAGCTTAACAGTAAAAGTAATTTAAAAATGAGGTAAAGTTTCATCACCATATATCAACAGACAGGTTTGTTGTAGAAAACATGTTTTCAGTTAGTTATATAAAATAAAAGTCATGAAAAACATACTTGTATTTACAAAGATGAATTCACACGAGCACCAGATAGTACTAAGAAACATACCTTTATTTGGTCATCTTTAATCCATAGTTTTCCAACTTAAAAGTCCATCACATCAATTGCAACTTCAGTACTTGTTTAAAATGTTGAAGTAAATTAACTGGTTACAATAATTCCATCTTATTCACACAGATACAACATTCAAACCAGCGTTTGAGGAATGTATACAGCTTTAGTTTACGTTTCATCAAATGGTTATAAAACATGAATGAAGCTTATTCTATATCGTTGTAAAATTCAAAATTATGACGAAAACCGACAGGTTAAATCACGTCACTTCAACTCGATATTTATTCTCAGTATTGATGACGTTGTGTTTAAATTACGTCATCAAGATAATTGTGCGTGAACAGTTCAGGGGCTCGAAGTCTGCTACGATCGTAACTGTTATACTTTTTGTGTGATATTCAAAATTCAGAATTTTATGTCGACTTATTAACAAATGTTATAAATTATTTTAATAACGGATGTCTAAATCTCATTCGTGGCAATAAACCACTTATTAAGTTCTTGCGAAAGAATCTGATATTGACAGATGAAGTAACGGACAAAGACGTACTTCACAATTTTTGCCGTCTTAAATATGCAGCAGACTCGGCGGCAAGATTAAGTACATCCCCAAAGATATTTCCGCAACATGAACCAACCGAAAAGAAATCGCCGTTACAATTGCACATTAAATCAGCTGGGTTCAGCCCTACTTTTTGTCCTATTTGCAATAGGAAGGGCGCTCGGTCCGAAGGGTTTACAACCATACCGGGCGAGGTGATAGTGCAACTTTTCATCGACAAAAATATTTTGTAGAAAAAGAATGCGCGATGCTGTAAGACCCACATGAGTCAGGGCAAGTTTACACCGGAAACACTTTCTGCTGATATCCTGGGCAAAGTCAGGTCCACCACATATATATGAAACCTGAAGAGATTAGCAGTTTCATAAACTCGCTACGGCAAAGTGTGACACATAGTCAAAAATCATGCCTAGATTTTGACGACCCATCCAAAATGACGGATGCTGATTATTGGAATCTTACCGGTACGAATCTTAATTTGAATTGCATTATCACGCTGATGAGGAATGACACTGTCCGTATCTTATATATAAACATGTAAACACACGGGTCATGAATATTTTTTATAATTTAAATAATTGTTTTATGTGTATATTTAATCAAATTTATTATAATGTAAATAGCATAATTGAATATATATCAGGGTTGACAAAAGACAAATTTTAAAGTCCTATAGGTGATGTAGACGACATACGGATAACAAAGACCAGGTCAATTCGAACATGTATTGCAGTGCTCCTGGTGAAACTAAGAATAATTTAGGGAATTCGCTGCGCAGCACTTTGTTCCATATCACGATTGCGCAGGTATTATCTGGGTCTGATAACATAACCTATTTAAATACAAAGGCAACTGTGACATGATTTACCAAATTTATCGATACATTTCATTTTGATACTGATCACCTTGATTTCCATTTTAAGATCTTATATACACAATATATCGTGGAGAAAAAAGGAACTTTTCTGTCTTTTTCGACGATGAATATGAAGGTTAACATTCATCAGTGTTCAACATTTTCTTAATGCAATTAGGTATGTAATATTATGCATAATTGAAATATTGCTTACTATAACCGAATATGTAAATCGTTCTATTTATTTTAACAGGATATATTCAAGAAGTAAAAAATCTTTAAATCAGTTTCAATGAAAGCAATAATATTAAATAAATTTAAAATAACAAGGCTTTTAAAATTATAATGTTATATTACAGGTGCGTTGTGCGTTGAAATGGTCCAGAAATTCTTTGATGAAATCGTTCGTGGCAAAGAAATATGGGATTGAAACATGTTTTCAGAGAGGAGATAAGAACGAAGAATACACGACCTCTAGCGCAAGAATTGTTCGCTGCATCGGACCAAAATAAAGCAATAATTGATATATATATATATATATACAAAAAAGTTCAAACTTTTCTTTCGCACGTCGGTCGTACTCCATGCACAAGCACAGACCACTAGTAAAACCAATGGGCGTTGTGTCCACCACTGGCTTCATTATATCCATTTTGGGACCGTACTTGGCAGACATCAAAAATTCAGATGCAAATATACTGAAACACAATCAATCAAATTACTGAGGATTTTAAGGTTTGGTTACATGCAAACATGTTATATAACATTTAATATATTATTAAACAAAACAAAATATAGGAAACCAACTGTAAGATGATGATGATGATGTTGATGATGATGACAATAATGATGATGATGCTGCTGCTGCTGCTGCTGATGATGATGATGATGATGATGAAGATGATGATGATGATGATGGTGATTATGCAGATGACGATAATGTTAATGAAGGGGCTCATGATGATGATGATAATAATGATGATAATGGATGATTAAGATAATAATACTAATACAAATACAAATAACAAGTTAATACGAACAAACGCTTACATTCATGTCGTCAACAAAACTCTTCAGAGCTGGATTCAGGAAGGTGATGCGGTCGCAGTTGACAGAGGTTTCCGAGATGCGTCAACTGTTCTCGAAGAACTTGGTGTAGCTATGCAGATGCCATCTTTCATGCGAAAGAGGTCTGCACAGCACACAAGCGAAGAGTCTAACAAGTCAATGCTTGTCACGAAGGCAAATTTCCGCGCACAATTGATTTATGATAAGATCACATTATAATATATTGGGATGTATTTATATCTTTTTATGAATAATTATACACTGTTTTCACACTTACTCGCTTAACCGATCATTCGCCAATCATTCGATTATTTAATGGCACCGTTAAAAGAACAATTGTTATAATGGTCTATGTGTTTAAGTGTATTTTAGATACAGATACGATAGGTTGTCGAGTCAACCAACAACAGACTCAAGACATGAACATATTTTGCTAGGACAATGCCTAACATACAAGTGTCGTTTATTGGTAAATTATTTTTTGTAACATTCATAATCTTTTTACAAAATAGTTAAAACATACTTGCATTAAAACGTACATGGAGTAAACAAAGTGAAACCGTCACGTTATCTACAATAAATACAATCCTACACATATGTATTAACATTATTTCAAATATCCTAACAATAATGTGTATATTTATGTTATGAAATTCCTGTTATGCATATGCTATTCATTTAAGGTGACTATGTTCGAAAAGTTGGAGCCATATGTAACCGCTTCAGACCGGCTCTAAGTAGCAGAGACTTTGAACACGACAGAAACGTTGCAGAGGGGATGTTGTATTTGTCAGGGCAGAACAACGATTTACAACAATTCAACTGTGACAATGACATTAAAAAAAACCAAGGCATCATGGAAACCGGTGGACGAACTAGACATTGACTGTCCAATAATCACCGAGTATGAACTTAGATGTCTTATCTTGGGTGTATACCAAGTTAAGCTAGCAGCTTCTTATACACAAGAGCACATGTCGAGTGACGGCATATACTCAATTCACGGTTATGTGCACAATAGAAGTTTGCTGTGCTTGAAGTTTCAAAGTCGGCATGTGTCTCAAAAGCAATATCGGTTTATTCTGTTTTTAAGTATATATTCATAGCATCATTATGACATATGGAAAGGTCCGAGTAAAACCTAATAATAATGTAGTATAAAAGCGCGCGTTTTCTATCCGAACAGTCAGTTCTGCCCCCGACCTCGTCGTGTAAACATCTGTCAAAAAGCATTAGCAAGTAATTCAATTATATTATTGACATAGCATAAGGGACTTTCAGCGCATAGAGACTAGCAATACTCTTCTAGCGACGCAAGAGCCTTGACGAAGGAATCCTACCCATCACTAGCTCGGGGCGCTTATAGTCAATAATGCATACGCCCCGTGCTTTCATACAAACATAAATGTAACAAAACACTATAAGGCTCTATACCTGGGGTACGAAGTTACAATACAGACCCGAAGTAGTGTCGACGTGACCCGAGGTCTTGTCCCGAGGTCTTTATTAACCGACCCGGAGACGTGTTGTTCACTAGTATATAATAGTTGGAGGTCAATTGGCGCATTACAGCAGACTCGATATCATAGATAACGCCTTTTAGGGTATAATACTCGAGTTCAGAGTTCAATGGCGCTTGATTATAATTAATTTACAGTTTCGACCCTATCAATTTATAATAGCAAATCATAAAGCCACGTAGTAAAGGAAAATAATATCATATTATTTTTTTTTACAATGTATTATATATTTTGTCTGAAGCCATACTAAAGATCCGACGTTGGGTCGACCGACACGTTACATAAATGTAAACACACGTCTGCAGGGACAAATACTACTATAGCACATCGTCCTTTATATATAAAATATTATAAATTGCAAAGCAGAATAAAAAGATAAAATTGTGATAAAATGAACACAAAATGGGTAATTCGCCTTGGAGCGATCAATGCAAACCAGTTTAACCCATTTATGCCTAGTGGACTCTCCCATCCTTCTAAATTGGATCAATTTATTTCCAAAATTAGGGATGTCTAGTATATTTATTTATATATTTAGAATATTTCTTACAGAAATTCCTTTAAGCAAACAGAGGCGTCTCATCTGGGTCTACGCTGTTTGCAAAGGCCTTTTTTCTAGACGCTAAGAATAAATGGGTTATGCAACTCAAAGCGTCACACCCGGCTCAGAGATTGCACCAACGAATAGCAAGAAAGCATACTAAGAAAGTATATGCATGAGCCTGTGTCAAACTGCCTATTTTATTGTAATGAATTGTAAGTATCACTAAGTACAGATTTAAAATAATTGGATATATGGACTATGAGCTTCAACAAACAAAAAAATCGCTTATTTGGAGCATTAGGTCATTTATTGCAGGCTTATGTCCAGTAAACAATACAGCAACTCACATCATTTAGTAGTGTACGGAAATTACGTATAATAACATATACAGGAATGCACGTGATGTATATAAAGAATGTTCTTACATTTTGCAAATGCAAGCCGGTATATTGTATGTGAATGTTGTTTCATATCGAAAATGCAAACAAATATACTTTTGTTATATAACAACATGGTTAATAGTTATAAAAAATTGACATAACTCGTAATTAAAAGTGTTTACCATAGAAATTATTAATGTGTGAAAACAACATATGATGCAAACTTAAAACATAAATATCTTTATATCATAATGCATGCTAGGCATAGTCTTGCACTTGTTTGCACGCCCATGATCGCATATGTATCATAAGTGTATCCTCTGAATTGCAAACAAAGTCAAGCGTCTGTCCTTTTACATTTGCATTTAAACAGAAATCAGACGTTTTGTTATTTTCTATTTGCATGTTGTTTCCATAATCGAACATTCAGCGACGTTTGATGAATTACAAACCAATGCTCTACAATAAATATATCAATAACAACTTGCAATTACGTGTTTGAAACTTTTCTAGTGTTTCAATTGGGTTGATGTTTTCAGTAGTAACACGCCGATTTTGGAAACAGAACCACTTTATATTTAAATTGAAACACACGCAACACGACTGAAATATTACAACCCTATCATGGCAATTGCGTGTATTGATTCATTTATTTTTAATGGATGCATGCTAACTGAACACTTCAAGTAACGCATTTTTTCGTCATTTATCTATCGATAAATGTTCAACATTTATATTAAACAAAAATATTTGAAAAAGTACTGTTTTTCAGGTTTCAGCGATGTCACAGTCGCCGCGTAATAAATAATATGAATATAATTAGGGTATTGAGGGCGTTCAACTGATGGTTGTTAAGGTGCCCGTGTGATAGCTGTCTTAATAGATTTACTCCTCAATTCGCAACATTTTGGAAATCCCGCTAAACTGATCAATTTAAACTCGAGAACGTTAAATCGAAATAAATTGAGTAAGAACACACTTCAATAGTACATCAAAGAAAATAACCCGACATTGGCTTAAGCTGCTGATAAAATCCCGCGTAATACATTTACTGTAACTCTTAACTCTGATCGTTCAATTTGTGATTTCAGTTTTATGTGTTCCACATTCTTCTATGAACAGTGCTGTCATGATTTAAGCCTAGACATTATAAACATGTGCATTTGTTTGTCAATACCACGTCACTAGACGAAATGCAAATTAAACATACAATTAACCGAATGTGTGATTGACGCAAGCGAAATATATATCTTTGTTTTCACCAGTTCTATTAAAACGTTTATATTTGTCGTGTTCTGAGAAAACTGGGTATAATGCATGTGCGTAAAGTGTCGTCCCAGATTAGCCTGTGCAGTCTCACGGGCTAAACAGGGACAACACTTACCGCCTTAACTGGATTTTCGCTAAGAAGAGACATTATTTAAAATAAAAATTCCATAAAAACGGAAATTGTCGTCCTGATTTGCCTGTGCGGACTGCACAGGCTAATCTGGGATGAAAATTTACGCACAAGCATTTTGTCCAGTTTTCTCAGAACGCGACACATATATGCTAACGTATTCAAAACGTTTTTAAGCTCCAAGGACTTTTAAGCATATTTTAACATGTTGGAATTTGAAATGCGTCATTATGTTATGCCGTAAACACGATTCTAATGATGAAATGAATTGAGCGTACCAGAATGGCAGGTATCAGATTATATTAAAAAATAAAATAAACAAGATGTGTTTGTGAAACACTATGTCCACTTTTGAGCGATTTTGACCCATAAATTTGACCTTTGACCTTGAAGGATGACCTTGACCTTGACCTTTCACCACTCAAAATGTGCAGCTCCATGAGATACACATGCATGCCAAATATCAAGTTGCTATCTTCAATATTGAAAAAGTTATGGCCAATGTTAAAGTTGGCGCAAACAAACAAACAAACAAACCAACAGACAGACAGGGCAAAAACAATATGTCCCCCAGTATATACTGGTGGACATAAAAATGCAACAATCGTAATTGGATTGTTTTCGTTTAGCCTTTTATGTCATTCATGCACACACCTGTTTCGTACCCACGTTGATTAGAAGTACGGTATTAGCAATTGCATGTTCGCAAGACAAGAACTGAAATGTTACTATAAAGATATATGTTATATTACATAAACATAACTTATTTATTTAAACTTATTGACACAGTGGTACTTCCTATCATGTTTTTACGGACTAAATTGCCATACGAAAAGATATATTTAATCAACTCAATACACATTTTTTGTCTTTAAATATAAAAAATTCAATCGATTTATACATCTGAGGACAATCGTTTTTATTTTCTTGGTGTTTTGTTTTATCTCCATTGAACATTTGAACCTGTGTGTGAGAATCCTATTTTAATCACACCATATTACAATGCATACATTCAGCCTTGTCACACAAAGAATTGGTCTAACATTGGTCATCATATTAACCTTATTGATCTTATTAATTATTCATACAATACACATGACAGAGCTAGGTCGGACGTCTTTATTATACCCGTAACCAATATAAAGTCTTTATTATACCCGTAACCAATATAACGTCCAGTTGTTATACCCGTAACCAATATATCGTCCAGTGGGCTTAATATGGACAAATACTAGTTTTGTTATCTCCATTGTCATTCAGGAAATAGGTTTTGGCATTGTTCGACTTTTACAAATATGATTATTTTCATTTTCTGTTCAATAATATATTAAGTAAAACTTTAGCTGCATTCTCATGATACAAATTGCTCATATAACAAATTCACATTGCATTTGCTTAACGCCCGTCTAAAGTCAGATTTGTACTCGTCAAAATATATCTCCTGATTTTACAAAAAAAAAATAAAAAAATCTATAAATATTCTCCGAAAGAAGCAGCTCTTATTTAAATGACGAGGCCATTTATTTTAGGTAAACTATTATGAAACAACACACGAAAATACTATTTAACGGAAAACAGTTATTTACCAAATACAATTTTAATACATTAAACAACCGGCAACGGACAATCGTGTTTACATATAACTATGAACAATTACATATGCATTATTATGTTCTTTTTTTTTGTTTACCGTAGATACCAGGCTTGCAAAACACTCATCAGAGTTATATAACATAAACAAACCCGACAACATCAGTTTTTGCCCTGTATACTTAATAAAAAAAAACGTAATCAAAAACATACTCTGCAAAAACAATACCAATACCACCGAAAAAATCATACTAACATCTATTGCATTTGTCGTCCAACAATGACCGAAATGGTATATTTTACTCATGCCTAATATTCCAAACAAATCATGCATGGCTACTTGATCATTTGCATTTAAAGTTATATCAAATATTCGTTATTTTCAAATTGCATTGTTTTTCCATAATCGGATACTCGGCGACGTTTGATGAATAACCGCTCCATACTTTTGGGTACATTAAGGTACAAGTTACGCATCTATCAAATGTGTGCTGTGATTAAAAGAAGTCTTGCTGTTTCATTTCCCTTGAGCTTTCCTGTCATTAACTGCAAATACGGGACGCAGAACCACTTTATGTTTTAATTTCCAACCACTTAATTTGTTTCATGTCAAACCAACGCAACCAACCGAACAAGACTTTGACATTACGTTCAAAACTTTGACACAAGCGTTGACATTTTTTATATTGAGTTTATGTTAATAACTTATGTTTAAGATTATGTTAGCATTCTTTCCCAAATAAAAAATGTGTCGAACGAAAGGCTTAGCCTTCAAACTAATTGTTGTATCATTAACAAAAACTCACTGATCTATGACAAATACTTTATAGTAGTTACTATGCATATCTGCATTTTTAACAATGTTTTTTAGTCTTGATTTTTTTTTTAAATTAAATATAAGACATACAATGTATACATATATAGGATCACAAAACAATGTGATACCATGTAACAGCAATAATGATCAAACATGTTATACAAGGTATGCTAATATATATTGTTTGACCTTGTGGTTCCTTATAGATACAAAAAAAATGTTTTTTTTTTTTGTTTTGGTTGTTTGTGATAGGTGTTTAAAAAAAACGGAGAATAGAATATTTATAAATAAGATGATATTTGCATAAGGTGGGTAGAAAGTAGAACTGGACTTGTTTATGAAAGTTTAATGTGTTTCCATTTATGTTCAAATCTGTGAAGTGTATCATTGTTGAGGGCTATTTCTTTTTCAATTTGAATCTTAAGTGCTATCAGTAATTGATTTATATGGCATGATACATATTTGTTTCCAATTAAATTCGTTTTCTAAAAGAAGGATTTGCCATTAAGTTTGAGTTGCGGAGATTTCAGCAGGGTTTTTAAAGTGTGTAAAATATTTTGTTCGTTTTGTTTTGTTTTGCAAACATTTCTACGAATGTTGTTTGAGTACTTGGTGGGTTATTTGTATTGGTTACAGCTTTAATATGTATGGGTATACTTTTGATCAATGTGTAGTACATCACGAAATTAAGTGTAGGTATTCCAAATATGTAGCATACATTATCAAAAGAATAGACGTCGTTTATCCTGTAGTCGTACAATTGATCTACATATTTTATGTTTTGTTCAAACCAATGTTTATAGAAAAACGTCTTATTGTTGGTAGTTATGTCTTAATTTTTCCATAAAATAGTTTTACTGTTTTTTTTTTGTTTCTAAATTATTAGTAACTCTACACCAGGCCGATATAACATTATATAGCAATATTTTTTGTTGAAATTTCATCTATAATATTATTGTTGATATTACATTCAAAGAGTAAGGAATCACCATATGTTTTTAGAATTTTCTGGTAGAATAATTTCCATTTACTCGTATTGGTTTTATCTAGATATCTTTTTGTCTTGAAATATCTTAGTTCTTATTTTTTTGTAGTCGGATGTGTGTACTAATGTTTGGGATGCATGGGGATGACAGTGTATCCAATTGTGTCTTAAAGACTCATAACATATATCTATTTCACCCAACGTATTGTAAAAGAACATCATATCTTATGAACGGATATAACGTTACATTTTTTACATTGGATGTGTTGATACATTTAAAATATGGAGACGTTTTGCAGAGATTGCTTAGACTTAGAACGACCAAATCTCATTTATGTTTAGTGAGTTGATGTATGTGTCACATGTAAGCCTTAATTTCTTCTATTAAGCCGATATGTCACGGAAAGAGTATCGAGTGGTAAATGTCTGATATGGTGCTTAGCCCTACTAGGATTGATGTGCAAATAGATGCTGTGTAAATAAATCCTTGATAATTAACGGAATAAATATATTACCAGTTGTATTAATCTGAGCCTATTGTTTTCATTTTTTGTAGTAGATAAGTTTAACATCGTACTAAAGAAACCAACGCTTAGATGCTACTGTACAATTACATGTTTGCGCATATAACTGAATTAAATTGTATTAAATAGTCTTCTTTGTTATTATTGCCATATGTGTTAATCTTTTTATCGCTTTATTACATGTATATCATGCCCTGTCTTTGACCTATTTGTTTGAATACATATGTCCTTGGTCAAAGGCAGAATGCTGGATTGCCACTTCATTGTGAAATTCATTTAAATATTAATTAAGAGTATGAATTGTATTAGTAATCAGCTTAATTTAAATGATTAGCATATCAATTGACTATTGGCTTTTTTGTTAACATGATTGCTGAAAACAATGCGATTTTTAGACATTACCGATTGTGTTGTGTCTATTTGTGCTGTCGGTAGCGACAGTATGTGTTGTATTGCAAAGAAAAACATACCGTGTCTATCGTGATGCTTCTGTCCTCCTGATGAGATGAAATTTCCCAATAATGTGGATATGTTGTAGTAGCAATCATGTTTTGTCGAAATACAATGTAAGTGTCTGATCTGATTTTCGCCGAGTATGAGGTTCTAATCGAATTGCTTCACTCCATCAGATATACAAGAAATCAACGGACTCCAAATTTAATTTCATTTTGCGACATGATATAAGTCGTGATCGTTACGTGTTGTGATATTCATTTTAAACGTGTTTCTATAAATAAATAAAGTTATAAGAATCAGCTTCAAATGCAAATGTAATTAAGGACGTTCAAGTATAAGTGACTCACCGACGAGTTTTTTTTTAATAGTATTTATGTGTAAAGAAGGATCAACGACTTCTTAAATAAAAAGTAATTGTTGTGTTTTGTCATGAAAAGTTCAAGTTTATTTAAAATCCAAAATTAATGGATTGTACGCCTATACTTTGAACATTTGTTATGTAATCATGTTCTAATGGAAGGGTACAATTGAGATTTTCATTACTTCATTTTCCGGTTCCGTGTTTAGGTAAGTGGTTAATCTACCTTGTCTATCTGTAAACATATTCACAAGAATGCGGACACCGATCATAGTCTACTTATGCATACAAGTATTTTGTTTGCTTACCTTTATTCTTCGTGTGTTGATAAATGTTCAGAAACACATAACATAACAATGTACGATCATGGACTGTGGGGAACGGACTATGTGTACAAACAACACTATGCGAATTCAGGTATAATTTGTATTGTATAAGTATATATATTTTAATATTCAAATGACTTTTTAGTATAAATATTGTTATTTTAGCAACTTAAGTGTTAGCTTGGTATCACGATTATTTTATAATAAGCCATATTACTCAATCACACAGGACTTGCATTGAAACATGCCAGCAATAGAGTAGATCTTTTTAGTTAATAACCATTCTATTGTGTTTCGCTTTCTTTTTCACAATTATTGTAGTTTGATTCATATCTTGACATTTAATGCATCATATATATATATATATATATTGCAAACTCTAAACTTGTTGATTACACAATGTATAAATAAATATATCTGTTTTGTGTAAAGTCGTGTTCATATCGGATAATTAGCGGTGGTCAAATGCTCGCTATGGCGAAGTTCAAACCGACCCAAACTAACACTCTATTGTACGTGTGAATGATTAGCAGAACATTATATATATTTAAATCTACCGGAACTATTTCTTGTTAGTTGTATCACAATAAAAAGAAAACAAGGAACGCCAGTGTGCGTGTCAATCAAATTTGTTGTAACCCCGAAACGCTTTGGATAAACTACAGCGTTTAACTCAGCGTTAATTGGTTATTATAAATTTAATATGTCAGTCTCCTAACCGTGTTTAACAATAATGTATATCTTAAAAGTATTTTGGAATTAGATTGTTCAAATACAGTAATAATAGAAACGACATTTATCATCCCCATTCTAAACTAGTCTTGATAATTTTAAGATAATCTTAAGATGAACTTGCACCGGGAACCAAACACATGCTGTTAACTCCCTTGACATCTCACGTCAATTTTTATTATGTGAGATTGAGATTGAAGATATTTTTAGGTATGCTATGCGACTTTAATATTTCAGTTTTTCTACAAAAATAAGTTAACATAGTTTTACAAATGCATAGGGTTGCTTTTCTTTATATATTTTTTGTTTGTATTCTGTATCAAGTATTTAACAAGAGTACACGTGACATTTACCAGTTAAGGCGGTTAATGTCATTCATTTTTATTGTTCTATAAACATGAATCTTTAGTGCTGTGCTATCTTCAATGAACCATAATATGTCCATTTAACTTCCGGCTTCAGCAAGATACAAATAATATCAAAAGCTTTATTCTTTATATTACCATAGCCGTTCTGGCAAGAACTGATATTGCCGTAGACTGTGATTTATCTTCCCAATATCGACGTAAACTAATAAAAGCGTTCAAGTGCTTGATAATATCCGGAAGGCGTCTTTCCGCAAACAATGAATCTTTTGTCAATAAATACGGACATTTATATGAGCATAATAAAGAACTTGTCTCGGGACTCTCAGACACTGTGAAATATTTACGACAATGTGCAAAAAAGGATTCAGTCCACGGCGGCCTCATGATTCAGTATTTAGAAAGACATTATTTCAGAAAAGCTCCACATAACGGATACAATACAAACAATTCTCATCGACGAAACAGATTTATTATTGCATACACGTGAAATTGCTTCGACGTTTAGGAGGTTTTTACAAATTACGGAATTTGTGTTGAACATTAATTTATCTTGATAACAACATATAGTTTGTTTTAACTATTCAATCTGCGATAATGTATTAGTGTTTTTCGCTGAATTCAGTAAATACTTTATATAGGTCAAATCAGGGTTATAGATCTAGGTGTGTGTCACATTGTGGTTAGAAATTGGGTAAAATATTCGGGTTTTCTTTATGTAAGAAATATTGACAAGTTTATCAATAACGAGTATACATGACAGTCAAAAGATTAATTATTTAGATCTGGTGTATGTTTAACAACAAAAAGGGAACGATGTTATTGACACAAGGCTTAAGCTGTAGTTGCATTATTTATTTGTATCACAATGCTGATTAGCGTGTACATACCCAGTCCTAGGTTGTAATTCAACCAATCAGCAACAAGCACGTATAGAACACTGACCAATGGGATTCATAACTGAGTTTCACGGGGCAAATGTTAGAGGGAAATAGGCAGTTAGCTTTTAGACTTGGAGGCGTACGGATCGAGAAAGATACGATCATGTAGCTATCAGACTGTATTTGTATAACCGAAAATATTAAGTATGTTAGACATTAAATTGGACTAGAAACTGATACGTGGTGTTGTTGAATATTTTATCCTACATTATGCAGAGAAACCAACATAATAGAGAGGGATCGACTTGTCGATTGCGTGACACGAGAAAATGGTAGTTAATGCAAATCTCGTCATCTTGGCAATACGCGCATGACGAGATATCGAATGATAGGCTACACACCGGTAATTTTAGAGTAATGAACATTGTTAGTAACTATGTGTCGTCCATGAACTATGAACGATTACGTGACATGTGTTAAGGATGCTATTTGACAGAAGTATATTTGACTATCAAATAATCATGTTGTATTGTGTAGATATAAGCTAATCATAACTGAAATATTAGATGTTCAGCACAAAACGGATGTGTACGCACCTAAACAGCATTTTGATATATTTCTGTAATACTAGAGACATATCAAACAAATATAATGTGTATCCCCAGAGTAAAATATATTATGATTTGAACGTCGATCGTTCTTTCTTTGTACTTCATTACGTTCAAGAGCAAGATGGCATCAGTTTGAAAATATTCAATACGATTGAAGTAGTTTTAACGCACCCATTTGTAACCAAGAAATCATTGATAGTATACGTCACATGAAGTCTAATCGTTCAGGGGGCCCTGACGCAATTTGTGTTGAAATGTATAAATTTACTATTAATGATATATTGCCTTTTTTAAATCCACTTTTTAATGAAAATTTTCATACTGGTATTTTTCCTTATAATTGGAGCGAGAGTATAATTACTCCACTACACAAAAAAGGATCTATTAACGATCCTAATAATTACCGTGGTATCTCACTTATAGACTCTATATGTAAATTATTTTGTCATATATTAAGTAATAGATTGACCATATGGTGTGATACTTTTGGTGTTATAGATGAGTCACAGGCAGGGTTTAGAAAACAATATACAACATCAGATAATATTTTTACATTAATGGCGCTCTGTCAAAAATATTTATCTAAGAAAAAAGGTCGTTTTTATTGTATTTTGAAGATTTTGCAAAAGCATTCGATAGCATATAAAATCAAAAACTGTGGAATGCTTTTGCAAGAAAAAATGTTAATGGTAAATTTTTGGTTATTCTTCAATCGATGTATAGCAAGTTAAAATCATGTGTTAAGGTTAATAACAGATTGACGGAATTTTTCCCATGTTATATTGGTACCAGGCAGGGCTGTATGGCCAGTCCCATATTTTTTTTCTATTTTCATAAATGACTGAGTTACATATCTGCACTCAAAATGTGATCATGGTTTATATGTTTCTAAAGATATAAATGAGTTAATTGCTTTAATGTTTGCTGACGATGTTTCCAGTTTCTCTGATACTATCACACGTCTGCAAATGCAAATTAATTTGATTTAAAACTTCTGTAAATCTGTTGATATGAAAATCAATCTTGATACAACAAAAATCATCGTATTTAGAAATGGTGGTGTTTGTTTAACAAATTGAAAAATTGACATATTGTGGAGAAAACATTGATATTTTCTCATCTCATAAATATCTTGGTGTTTATTTAACGCCAAAACTTCTTTGGTCAAAAACTCAAGAAATGTTAGCATTGCAAAGTATAAAATCAATTGCTTGTATATTTCGATATCAACGTAAATTTGGTCATTTAAGTTCTGTAGATATTTTTCAAGTTTTTGGTGCCATGATTAAACCTATACTTTGTTACGGGTCCGAAATATGGGGCTATTCATATGTAGATAAAATTGAAAAAGTGCAAACACAATTTTGTAAACAATATTGTAATTTACCGCAAAACATACCTGATATCTTAGCATTAGAAGAATGTGGTAGACTTCCTTTATGTATAACATATATCTCAAATTGCATCAAGTTCTGGTTGAAAATCACCCGTATGGCAATTATCATAGATACCCGAACCCGTGTTATAAAATGTTAAAAGAGTTAGATGATGACAGGTAGAAGGACATGGGCTAGTCATATCAGAGAATTACTATTTAGTTATGGATTTGGTTATGTTTGGTTTGCTCAAGGTGTTGGGCATGAAGACAATTTTATACATCTGTTCAAAACACGGTTACACGATTGTTATCTTCAAGTATGGAAATCAAAAATTGATAATTCTCCTAAAGCATTGCATTATAGTTTTTTTTCTAAACTGATTTGTACTGTGAACAATATCTAAATATAATTTTTCTTTTGTTTTAAGGAAAACTTTGTCAAGTTTTCGTTGTTCAGCGCATGATCTCTCTTTTTTTTTTGCTTAAATGTTCTAAAATGGATGATTATGTATCACTCTGTCTGATATATTTTGTAAATGCTGTATTTTGGGCCGGTGACCTATATTACTTAATACACATGTATATGTCTTTGTCTATGTATATGTCTATTAATAAGAAGTAGAATATGCACTCTAAAAGAATGATACGTATATACTGGTGAACAGATGAGTGAATTGTTTCGAACATATTACATTTGAATATTACTTGGCGTGCTTTTTGTACGTTATTTTGTACGATACACTGCTTTATAAATCGGATAATATAACTATTAACTTGAAACCAGTAAGTGCTCTATACCGGTGCAGGACACGTTATCCATTAGGATGATTTGAGAGACTGAATACGACCATTTTATATACATTATTTAAAATAGCATTTCCTGAAATGAAAGAGCAATGAGCGTTGTGGTATCGTGCAGGCAACGTTTGAATTAAGATGACTCCAACAGACTGAATACTAACATTGTATCTACATGAATATACATGACATTTTGTTAAAAGTGGCATTCATTATACACTGTCTATACACATACCTGCAAGGAAGTGATCGTGGCAGTGGGGTCCTTCCGTGCCTGTATACAACCTAAACTAGTACCATTCGTTCATCGCACTTGCTAAGAACATTACCTAAGAATGTATGATTATTTGTTTGTTATATTGTTCGTCGATTTGCATTTGAAGTTGGAGATGTATTAACAGCGTGAACAAACGTAAACAGTATACTCAATATAATTGTTAAGATTTGACACTCAGCTTAATATGCCTGTCTAGCATTACTATTGTTATAAAACACCTGACTATTTTGGTAATAAAGATGACAGGTATCGGATCTATTAGCTATACCTTCAATGTATTACATTAATATTAACATGACCAAATCCCTTGTAAGTCATTGCAGTTATCAACTATGTCAAATAATCAACTAATCAATTACCGGCTTAATGTATAAACGGGATCAATCGCTGGATCCCGGGCATGCGAGCGTTGTAAGGAAAGCCCCTTATATCAAAACACGTCTGAAGGAAACAATATATATATAGGACTATATACATACATATTTGTATTTTATAATTTGGCAAGCATAAACCGAATTGTTTTTGGAATTCACTTTTTGTAGCAGATGTTCAACTCATTACCAGCAATAGTCTGAACGATCTTTTGAATGATACATGTCACATGTTAGCCTTGACTTATCATAGTAAGTCGGTATGTCACGGAAAATGTATCGAAGTGTCTTAAATGTCGGATATGATGCTTAGCCGTACTAGAAATTATGTGAAAATAGATTCGCTGAAACTAAACCTTTAATGTATCTCGTCTGTAACATATTATGATATCCTTTTGTGAATTATCAAAGCTGGACATATGACAAAAGAAACCGAATCCTTATATACATATATACATTTAGTTTGTTTTTTCAATACAAATGAGTTTAGCTCGGGTCACCGAAACACCGCCTTAAAACTTGCAAAAACTGCATGTCATTTCGATTTATGCTGTTTGGGATGCGCTTCTAGTTGTTCAAATTGTATGTTTTTTATAAAGCAAAGGCCAATGATTGCACAGTGAATACGTAGATTTATATTTATATTTTGTTGACAAATAATGACGAAAGGGATTGTTCATGTAAATGACACACACACACATATATGTATATATATATATTGTTTTTCATGTTGTTTGATTAAGATTTGCATCATGTGTCATGTTGTTTGGGTAACATATCTACTTCATTAAAGGACAATTTTGAAATCATTAAAGTATTTATATAATATTATTGACGACAAAAAAGCTTAATTGTGAGCATTTAATGTAACATCGGTTTTCATTATATATTTTATACGATCAAATAGAACAAACAATCTTACACTGAGGTTAACATTGTACTCGTAGTCAAACAATAGTATTGTGTCATGTAATTCAATGTTACAAATCCTGCATTAATTATACATACGATATTAAGGTACTAAATGAGTGGTATATGAGCTAGGACAGGGGCGTCAATACTCGCATTTGGGATTCTTCACACTAGAACTGTATTGTTTTATAACCATAACATTGCATCAGTGTTATAGATGCATCAAAATGTACATAATTTAATCAAAATTATATAACGTAATGAAGCAAACATATTCAGCTGCATTTGTTGAACATGTACTTGTAATGATTAGGGACACACTCGTAAAGATAAAATACTTAGTTGTGTGTATAGGTCCCAAGGTCCTTGAAGTTAAAACAGTAGGTTTAATGGGTCAAATTTGTTATAATTATGTTTACGGTATTCGACTTTTTGCAAAATTCCAGTTCATGTGTACTAATATAGTGAACAAATACAACTTAAATTAAAATGTTCATTCTGCTCAAACTTGGTGTCTAGTCATTATTGTCAAGTGTGTCGCGGACATTATAATGCGTTTCAAATTTCACTATTTTCGCAAATTTGAATTTGGTTCGATTTTGTTAGTGACGTTTATGAGGTAATGCAAAACAAAACAGACAGTACGCACATTAAATTAAATAGCTCATAATAATTTATTTTTTTCTTCGCGAAAAGAAGACAATGCTTCAATCAGCATATGTTGCTCATACTGGAACAATTAGGTACCAACCCCGTTTAAAACAGTGATGCGACTAGCTTTACACATGTCTGCGAGTTTTTTGCTCAACACATATATGCCAAATTGTTCAACATAATATAATTATCAAACCCATAGAGGGTTGTAAAACCTATTTATAACCCGATTGTGGAGATGTCTTACGCCTCGATAACATTAACATATATAGTGTTGACTACACGTTGTATAACCCTCAGTGGAGAGATACATGTTTTTCACGTCTGTGTTTTATTTGAGCATTATGAAATACAAACCATGCAAACAATGAAACACTTCGCTCGGGCATGAAAAAGGCGATGCATATAATAGATTACTTTGAAAGTGTTGCACTTAAACCATTTACATCGTAATTTCAGTAAGTGCAAACTGTGATTTTCGCGCGAGACTTACATCAATGTTAGTACCAATTTACCGAATGAATTGCTATAAATTGTGTTCAGTGTCTGCATGTCTGATCAGAAATAATAATATGCTACACTTCATGTGATGGAAACAAAAATATATTTCTGCTATATAATGCTTTTCAATCTATGTGATTTTGTCATCATCGCGAAAATATTAACAAACTTGAATTATGAGTGTTTGGATTTGAGGCACCTTAACTGTATAACTTTTGTTTTAATTAATTGTGTTTTCGTCGAATTCTAAATAATAAATGACAAGCTGCTACTTTCTGGGTGTCACCTTCAACTAATGTCCATAGCAGTGTAGTTAAATACATATGTTTACGAGCATCTACGCAATTGAAAATGTGATATTGTCTATTTTAACTTCGGACATTGTTTTACTTTAATACCCCGGGAGCAAAGAAAGTATTCTTTTTATGTTACGCGTGTAACTATTCTTTTCATTTTTGTTTCTTTTACACAATTGTTAAGCGCGTACTATTTTTTTGATTTAGTGTACTTGGGCAATTAAAACAATATTTCGGCTCCATGATGGATTTCAGTGCATATGTTCCGTTGATAAGAAACTGTTCTTGTTTGGGACTGCTTCTTGTCCTATCAACGATAATTGTTAGCATAACTGTTTTGGTTTGAGGTTTAATACGAGCAAATACATAGTATAAATAAATTTATACAAAACAACAACAGTCACACAAGTTCAGTCATAAGTAATTATAGCCACGCAGACGTGTTTTCGAAAGCAATGCGGTAAATAGATGAACATTAGGTTCCTTAAAATGCAAAAGGGTTGAAAAGTTTTCTGAAAGGTATGAGTATAACTTGTTGTCGTTTTGTTTTTTAGTTCAAATGGTAACGTAATTATTTTGAAAGTGTGTTTTGAAAAACATAATGTCGGATAATTGGATAATAGCATTTAAAACAGGCACTTCTTTGCAATGGTATATATTATACAATGCCTCCCATTTAATGATATATGTAACACGGAAAAACCAGTAGTCGAAACAAAACATGTTTTATTCCAATCTGAAAAAATACTAATTTGAAAGAACGTAAAAATTCAGACAATCGAGAAATTTGTTTGACAGCCTAAATAGTGTTTGCGTGTCGCGTTATTGCAAGTATTGGTATTTATCTAAGAAATTCCATGAGTTTGTCACAAACTTCATTTTCAATTTTGATAAGAGATTTTTGCGATTGCAAGCAATAGCAACTATATGAGTAGTAGATACATATCAACAAGAAAATGTACAGAAACCGTAATCAATTGTATCACAACTTGTTCAGAACTATTAATTGTGTGCGATATTACGTTTAAAACATGTTCGTTGCATGGAGTTGACATGTTTTAATATGAAAACCATTTGAGCTGAGTGAAAAATAACAAACAATAGTACCGGGAGAAAGCTGAACTGTTATTTTTAATCGGCCCGCTTACATAACCTTTAAAGACGGATCAAGGACATTTATAAACGCAAACTAGAAGCATAAGTATGTTAGGAATTATATATTACTACATGTATAATAGAGCCATAAATAGCAATGAATAAGATGAAGGTTGGTTAATTAAAATGGTATTTTGACATGTGAATACTAGAACATACACACGAATTGTCTTTTTAATTAATAAATAACATACACGTATATTCAAATTACACTTGGTAAGTGTTTAAATATAGATTTTAAGTACTAATATTGGAATAATGTGGGTATGTTTGTTAAATACAAAGTTTGATTTTAAGAATATGTGTGATATTCAAGATGCATATTTATTGCATATTGCCGTTGACGTCAGCATCTGTTTCAAATGTGTATTGTATTCTGTATTTTGAAAAACAGATTAATGAAACGAAATGTTCTACTTATAGCTGACACGATCACGAACGTTCTTAGATATTTCTAGAAACAAGACATACCTTTTACAAAAAAAGGAAATACGCACACTGACAAAAAAGCATATGCTTTCTCCCTCCATTAACAAGTGTGGACCACTCTGGCGTTTGCGGCTATAAAAAATGTATCGTCAGCCAATATAGAAACAGTAATGGGACACACAGCATGAGTCAACACACGGCGGTCATTTCACTTCTTTTTGTTTTTTTACATTAATCCTTTAGGATAATATATATGCCATATAAGCCCTTTTGCAACATAAGTTTTTGTTTCTCCTTAAAATAAAATCTCGACATCATAAATGTCACGATTCTATATGTATGATTCATACATTGTTTCTTCAGCCCATTTTTGAGCTGCAACGTAACTGTACAGTTTCACTACATTTATTCTCCATCTTGATAACTTTCTGCTCAGTACAACATATTTCACCGTTTCTATAATACCAAATGTTTTTAAAGCTTAAAACGAGCATTTCGCCTCTGATAGTGTTTCTGGAGCTTCAGTTGTTCAATATTACAACGCAACAAACATTTGCTATTAATGTAAAGTTACATATTTCAATTATGCAATTAACAAACACAAATTGTCGCAATGGCATAAATCAAAATGCACACATTCTATATAAAACTTTGAAATAAATTAAACAACAACAAAGTTGCAATTGGATTTGCCAAAAATTTCAGAACTAATTAGTTTACCTAAAGTATGCTTTGAATTAATATCAAAAAACGTTGTTAAGGGACCAATTGGAACGAACGCATAACGGTTGAGGAAGCAAACGATTACATTTCAATAAATATGATGTTTTTGCGTCTTTTTTATATTCATTAGGGGATTATTGTTTTTTATTAGTATTGTTATTAAAAACATAATGCATGCGGCGTATTGTTCTGAATATACGACAAGAGCAATCACAAATACAGTTTGAACAATGTTTGTGCGTACTATGGGGCATTTATTTAATGTATTATTCTTAATATTATAGCATGGATAGTATACGAATGCGCTATAGTTATATGTGTGATACTGATGACTTTTTTTGTTTAAATATCCTTCTTCGCAACTTTTGAATGAATGTTGTTGTTTATGTTTTGTTTTTCGTCTGTATATGATTGTTATCATCAACCATATATTGCGTATTTAACTCAAACAAATATTCATATATTTTTAATATTATAATATTTTCAAACTTTTAATTCAAAAATAGAGTCATACTTTAGACATTTAAATGGATATGTAAGGTCCTCCAGTCGTGAAAGAAATGTATGTTGTATTTACACTCAGCATCGCTGATTTGAAATCGATGACATCATTTAATATTGACAATATTGTTTTCTGTGCACAAAAATTCACATCCTGGAACCTGGCAACATTGTAATCTATTGTGCATGTGCTCATGTTGTACATCAGACAGTTATAGTAATTTATTTCCTACAAGCCAATGTACAAAAACTGTTAACAATTTTATCATAGCCTGTTCCGAATTATGAATTTAGTACGATGTAACTGATTAAAAAGGAGTTAACGTTTAAACCATAAAGTGTTTATGTTGCATGTAGTGGAACTGATTTTAAGTACTGTGTGGTTACCTTTACACAACGTTTACTGTTTAGATGTATTAGCCAATACTCCGACATCCGTTCACGCTTTCCTACACATCGTAGTGTCAACAACAGGATGCTTGTGGTTGTGTTTGGCACTTACAATGCAATATAATTGAGAGTGGTTTATGATAATAATAATAGCTACACAATCATTGATATCTTCTAGAAACTGCACCACAAAACATGTTTTGGTTGAGTAATACAACATGTTAACTCAATAACTGCAAATACTCATACGAAGGTACCTATTCAGTATCTAAATACCTCGTAGTATGACCGTTGACCGTTGCTAGTATCAGAACATTGCATTTTCTAATAATGAACTAAATACATTTAAAAAACTAATGTTTGAATTGCCAATGTTCATTGACGATTTAGCAACGATTAGAGTGCCTGAATAATCAGATTGTATTTAAACACAAGTCAGCAGATGAAGCGCTTATTAAATAATAACAAGGTCAATATTAACATGCAATGTATATAAGTCATTATCAAAAGTTTATTTCTAAGTAATTATTTATGCGAAAAGAAAACCATACAATATAAACTACACTAATGCAATACTAAATATACACTAATCATAGCCTTTGTTTTCGTACATCTAAAATATAATTTGCATTATATGTGTACCCTCTGTATTGCAAACAAAGTCATGCGATTTAACTCAACCATTTGCATTGACTGACATAAGACGCTTCGTGAGTTTATATTTGCATTTTGCTTCCATAATCGAAATCTCAGCGACATATGATGAATTACCCATCAATGCTTTAGAGCAAAATATGCTTTATGCAACGAATAGATCAATCACATCGTGTGCGTGATTGAAACGTTTTTTTCTGTTTCATTTGAGCCTTACAGTCAGAAAATGGAAATCTTGGAAACAAACGCAGTGTGTATTTAAATTTAAACTTAAGAAAACTGACCCAATCAAGGCACTTGCGTTTATTTTTACGGAGGAATTTTAATTGAACTTCAAGTAATGCAGATTGACTGCTTGTTTTTATAATCTTTATATTCGTGTTGAACATTTTACAAATAATTCTTTGAAATAATACTACATTTGCGAGTTTTGGCATTTTAAAGGCGAAGCGCAATATATAATATACATATAATTGGGCATGGAGCGGCGATCAACTGAACGTGTTATTTTGCCCGTGCGGTAGGCTTGTGAATAGACGTACATCTCAAGTTGCTAAATTTTGTAAATCCCGCTTAGCTGATCTATTTAAAATCAAGAACTTTATAATGTATATATATATATACATTTTGTATTATTATTATAACAATGAATGTGTTTAATTATGTAAAATATAGATACGTTTCGTGAAGATTGCTGAGACCTAAAACGATCCGATCTCATTTTCATAAAGTTTATTTATGTATCACATATGAGCCTTAACTTCTTATTTTAAGTCGCGGAATGTCACGGAAACAGTACCGAGTTGTCTCAAATGTCTGATAAGGGGCTTAGCCGTACTAGGATTGATGTGCAAATAGATGCTGTATAAATAAACCCTTGATCACGTCATTAATACATGATCAGTGCCTTTGATTAGGTTTGTTGTAGTAGACAGTTTAACTAAGGACATTGAACATTAAGCGTGTCGTGCATATTTCGCTCATTATTTCTGGTTGCCGTTTGGACTTTAAACAATAAAATCTCATTTTCAGTAAGTTGATTTATGTGCCACATGTGAGCCTTAACTTCTCCCATTTAGCCGATATGTCACGGAAAGAGTATCGACGTGTCTAACATGTCTGATAGGTGCTTAGCCGAACTAGGAGTGATGTGAAAATAGATGCGGTGTAAATAAACCCTTGATCTTTCATGTTATTAACAAATGATCAGTCTCTGTGAGATCTTTTTAGAATCAAGTTAAGGACTAAAGAAACTCAATACACATTTACGTGATAGATGGTATAAACATTTATCTTTTATTTAAATAACTATTGTTTAAGATCGGGTCAACGCCTTTTAATGCCCAACACCTTCCCTGATATTCGCTTTAAGTTGTTGTTTAATTAAATGGTAAGATGTGAATGCGCTTAACGTTTCACGAATTGCATATGTTTTATGTAGCAGGGCTAAAAATTGAAAAGCAAATACATATGAATATAAAATGTGTTGACACTTAATTATGATGCTGATTATTTAGGTAAACTATCATATATGCACCTCTGTGTTGCATTGACTGATTCTTTAAGATGATTCATGTTGTTTTAGTTACATTTTGCAGCATTTGTAATGCTTTTGGCAAGCAATGCAACTTCTTCATTAGCTGATGAGTTTGAAGTAATTATAGATTTTACAGTATATATTGTCGACTTCAGAAAAGCTTATTTGTAATAACTTGTAATAAGGCGCATTTTTTTCCGACGTGTAACAATTAACTGCAGAAAAATACTATTATCACGTATATTTCAACAAAATAAAACTTAAGGCACACAAGAAACCCCTTGAAAACTTTAGTTGGCATCTTCAAAAGCATCATACATGATGACAAACTAACAGAAAATACGAAACTTGCCCGTGAGTTAATATTATGATTGCAATTTTCATGTTAACAGAAATGCGTTTCTCTGTGACACTTCCGACTTTTTAAGCTTGAATATAATATTTATTTCTGCAAAATTATATTTTACGTATACTAACAACTGAAAAGAAAACATGCATTTGGCTATGCGTTCAGGACAGTGCATATAATAAAAGGTTCGGACATATTGTATTCCTGTCTAAGTAAATATGTACACGTCTTATGCTATTTTATTCAAGGAAATAAAACAAGATTTTTCTTGCTGATCTTAACATAAGTAATGCATTGATGCGTATAAAATTATGAAATACTACAGTTCATATCTGAATAGCCGTGAAGTTTGATAATGACATTGTGTTAGTAAAAATAATAAAGCATTGAACCAAACACCGCATCGTTTTTATCATGACTAAGTTTTTGTTATTGCTTTCAATATGAAAAGGTAGTAAAGTATTCGCTTATAAAATAAGTTCCTTAAATTTGGATTTTTTTTATTATGATATCAAAACATAATTCATAATGACCTTAAGCAATCCAAAATAGCCTGCACATGTATTATACAGAACTGTTTAATGGTGGTTAATCACGTAAGGCTTACTTAATCGTGATTACATTTATTAAGGTCTTTTTTTGGATTGGTTTGAGAATTGTCTGATTTTATAATGCAAATATGGTATATTTATGGATACACAAAAGTATTTAACATTAAAGTAATGTCATATAGAAGTAAAAAAACTACATAAACATTATCAGGAGAGACAAAATTGTCAGCATGCTCATAATAAAGCCAATTGAAAATAGCAGTTGATTATTCGATATGGTAACCGCTTAGCGATAAGGAGGTCCCGTGTTACGTCCACAATCGGTAGCATTTCTGAAGACTTTCCAGTAAGACAAAGAATACTGGAAACGATATCGAAAGCGCCTTAATAAGGTCAACAAACATCGGCCGATCTAAACAAATAGGTATAAAGTAACTACAGGCAGGTAAACAGGAGAGGAATCCTATCCTTCCGCTGATAACAATAATTTTTCGACTGATACATATTGTAACGTTGCATTATTCTTTTATTTGTTTAACGAAGGTTTACTAATACTTACAAACACTAAACTGACTACGGTAATCTTTTTCTATTACGTCAATGTAATTATAGTATAATATATGTGTTTAACATATTTTCAGACTGTCGGAATGCCGCGACTTTAGTAATATAGTATTTGATTCACGGAAATTATATTCATGATGTTTCGCAATAAAATAGGCTTCGTATCTATCGTGCTTACCGAGGGGAGTAAAACAGTATATAAGTATATTGTATGAGACATTGCTTTAGTATGAAATGTGACGAATGGCGATTTAAATGCAGGTCATATTGTGACGGTATTTACTGTAGGTGTGCGCTATGCATACCATGCTTTACAAGATTCTATACGTATTAGCGGACAGACGATAATTTAATGTTCAACACTATAAACATAAGTCTACATGACATCCAATAATCCCTTGTGGAACAATTATTTCATCATCTTATTGAACTTGATAATAATTTCCCATTTACGCATATCCCGTTTCCACCACACAGGTCATTATACTAATTATATTAAATAAATGATAATGTATTATTACTTTATTATTATTATTATTACTAGTATAATTACTTTTATTTTATACTCTTATAAGGTTTAACTTTCTTTTTCAATTTATGTTTTGTTTGTTGTATAGTTATAATGAGTGTGTGTTTTAATTTCTTCCAATATAGCAATTACGTCTTATTTTTAGAGGAAGACTACCGACGTACCGTTTGGAGTGTAGAGGGAGAGTACCGACGTACTGTTTGGAGGGTAGAGGAAGACTACCGACGTACTGTTTGGAGGGTAGAGGAAGACTACCGACGTACTGTTTGGAGGGTAGAGGGAGACTACCGACGTACTGTTTGGAGGGTAGAGG
>VMBQ01000297.1:294891-344592 GCA_007657795.1 Dreissena rostriformis
CTGAACACAGTCATAAGTATGCACGGTATAAGTTTCGTGACAATGGAATATGTAAGAACATTCACCAGCACTATCGGGCGTGTGACATTCGTGCCAAGTTTAATATCCTCCATTTGGTAAAAACTGTTGTTATTTTGATCTCTTCCTTCGACAATCTTGTTCGTCATATAATTAGGTATAAGAATTAATGCTGATCCAATATACACTATTGCAATAACCTTTTGAATTGTTCTATACAACCGCTGTTTGGCTACGGTACCTTTCTGGGTTGACCGAAGCTGCACATATCGAAAGACCGCTAAGGAGACGCCTAACCAGTTAGATATAGTATGGGTAGTTGCTACGAAGTTAATGAGAAACAACATATACATCACCCAAGGAAATGTGAATTTCTCGGGCGAGGTGTCGTATGGATCGAAGGCACAATAGAAATGTATCACGAACGGCACATACGGTACCATTGTCAACAAATCCGCAACTGCCAGCCAACACAGCAGGGCGTTCGTAGGATTTCGCATATCTTTACGAGAAAGCACGGTAATGTTGATGATGTTCGTAGGAATGCCAAACAGGCAAACGATAAGACTGGTGTAGCCGTGCATTGACGTAAACCAACCGCCAAACGTAACCACCGAGTTCTGAGTGACGTCACCTGTATAACCTTCTGTTACGTTGGCTGTCATGTCTTCGGATTTGAACATATTGACATCGGCAAGAGACATTCGTCTAAAAATAGAAAAATATGAATGAAAGACTCATGTGAATTGATTCAGTATACATTACATTTATATGTGAATATACATTATTGAAAAAATATTTGAATAAACACCTAACGCCTACATTATAGAAAATAGCAAACGTGTCACAATAAAAGGTCAGATGAATACGATGAGTGCAAAGCGGTGAGGTCATCTTTAGTAAGTGTTTGCAAAAAGCATATATGCATGCAACATAAATTTCTAATTTACAATAAATTAATCGATCGCAATCGATTGCAATATTTCCTGGTGATCACGTGTCATGATATGATATTTAGAAAAATACTTCCAAATATCAATAGTATCATACGTCTCCAAAAATAGTGCTATATTATTATTTTATCATACCACATACATATGCTGATGTATCGCACATTTAATATTTCCTTATCTACACGAACATCGGCGTGTAATTGAGTGTGAAATTGTAAAAAAATAGTGGATCTCAATGCATAACATATATATTTATTTACATTACTTAAGACTGAGGCAACAACCGACGTACTTACATCTGCGAAAGATAAACGTGTCAATTAGATAATTGTGTGCAAAACGCCGATAACCCAAGTTATTTTGTTTTCGCAAATTCAATTTATGTGTGTGGATTCGTTCGACATATTAATCAGCATTTTCGACAGGTATAGTAATGTTGGCACGAAACATAAGTTCTGATCATGTCGTATTATAAATAAACCAGAACTACCGAGAGTTTTTATTGCATAATTGTTGATAATGTCCCTGGTCTGTCATACTGATGTATTTATTGACTATAACTCACTTCGAACATTACAAGAAGAATGTCCCTTCATCACACACGATGGGGCTTTAATGGGACATAGAACAACGTTTTTCTGGAGAAATAATGGCACACTCTGTAATAAAGCGGACATGACTGATCAAACTGAACGAACTGATTTGTTCAAACCATTATGCCAAAACATGAATAATTACTACACATTACAAATTGTTCTCAAAGAAGAGCATGTTGCAATATATTTTATGTAAACACAAGAGATCAGAGAATATCTTAAATTTCACAACGATAAAATGAAAATACATTTCTAAACAAATTCTGGTTTTTCGTCTGGTCATAGATTACATCCCCTGTATCTTAATATTTCATAAGAATAAACAAAACATTTAAATATAGCGTTTGATCCTGTCTCAATATGGAATTCCATCATCCGATTTCATGATATCATTGTCTGGAGTAAAATATACGTGGTCATTGCTAATAAACGGGTTACAATGTATAATGCCGTTAGATGAACGGTGTATTACCTATAATGAATGTGTTAATGTGTGTACTATCATTAACCATGCAACTGCGCAACCCTATAGTTGAAGATACCTGACGAGGAATATACGGTAACATTAAGCAAAACAGCAATAAGGAGAATGTGTTTATCATTATGTAATATAAGGACCACAGTTATAATGCAATTAAAAGATTGCTATGCCCAAGTACTATATATCAGCAAGCTAATCGACTTGATGTTTTTACGACAATTTTATCATTATAAAAGTGATCAATTTAAACATAAATTTCAAAGTTATTGTAAACTTAATTGCGGCATTTGAGCGCAAACCGTTTGATAACACCACTTGCTGTGTAAAATTTATGTTTCTACAAGAATACTTAAATACGGACCAATTCCGGACGTGTTGTTTTGTGACTTTTGAGTGAACTAACGAACAACAAATATGGAGAAATATGCAAAGGGTTTTTAAGATTACGCGGTAAAAATAAAAATGAGCCCGCTCTAAGAAAACAGGTTATCACGCATGCGCGTAAAGTTTCGTCACAGATTAGCCTGTGTAGCACAGGCTAATCTGTGACGAAACTGTCCTCCTAGACTGGATTTTCGATTACATAATACCTCTTTTAAACGAAAATTAAGTTTAAGGGGAACGTTTGATCCCTGAGACGATACTTTACGCACAAGCATTCAACCTCGCTCTTATAGAACGCTGCTTAACTTTGTGTATGTTATAGGTAGAGTATTGACACACTGAAGGACAACAATACAGTAAACATAAGACACCATTTTAAAAAAGGATTCGAGGCTGTTACATGTAATTCAATATACTAGTAATGGGTTTGGAATTTCGTTAAATAAATATTTATTTTAGCACATGTATAGGATATCAACATCATTGTGTATATTGTTTTGAATGATCTGTACTTTGTTTCATTAAATGATTGTGTTTCTATTTCCTTATAGTCATACCTATCTCGAAATCATCGAATAGAAAAATTGGAACCATTTGTCCCCGAGATAAGTAAGTAATATTACAGAATGTAAAATCTAAACCCTGTGCAGCTAGAACAGTTAACTTAACAAGACCAACACAGCAGAGAGCACAAATCATAGCCATTCCAGTGTAAACTGTAAAACATGTAAATACAATCATAAAGCAACATTTGTTTAAAGCGGTGTTAAGGTTAACATGTTCTTTCAATTTTTATAACTTCGTTCCAATTTTACATTTGTTTGTAACTTTCATTATTTAAATAATTTTTGATATTGCAATTGTTTATGAATTACCTTTAAATATTGTTGATAGCTTTATTTATTTTTATTTCATTTTTTGTTGAAAACCGCTTTAGGTCATATGCTTAATTGTTAACGGCGGTACGCTTTACGCTTAACGCACAATGCCTCTACTAAAAGAATTACGAAACCTCATATTAGCTTAAATGTAAACGATCGATATCGTGTATTAACGTCCTGATAGTTTATTTACATGTATTTATTAAAATTGTGCAATACAAAGCTTAATTTGACAAAAAAGTTCAAGGGACAAGCCAACCTAACTAGAACAGTACATCTCATTGTTATGTCTTTTAGATAAGCGAAATACAAACTATTAGGTTAGGGTTGAGCAAGGGATCGAACCTCGACCATCAGTGCTGGTTCCAGCCTATTTCTACTTGACCACGGACTAGCTCGTGATGGTGCTTTCAAAAAGGCACCTGCTGTGGTCTTTAACAAACAGAAATAAGGACTTCTGATGCTATTACCATAATAAGTGCCGCTTTAGACTACCAGACATTGCGCCAACATGCTATTTATAAAGTGAACTTTAGAGAATCGACGACGCTATTTATTTAGTTATGCGTTTCAATACGATTGTATCATGATCATGCCTCTGGTAGTGTGTTTGTATCGATAGGAATGCATTTATTAGTTTTCCTCTCAATACAGACCAAATAATTGCAGTTTAGGTTAAGTGTTAAAAGTATATGAAACGCATGTTGTTTGTTGTATTATAAACCCTAGTTCAATTACAATATATCTTAACATTTTGTAAAGGTAGTTTAATTAAAACACTCCTGTAAATAAATGTCTCATTGTACGAACATAAAAATGTTGCATAGGAAAAAGTAATATACTTGTATTAACAAAATGTGTACATCGTTTAAATTTTTTTTTTATTGTCGCTGTATGTTGATGACAGTGTAATTATGTTTCCCACAAATGTTGTTACCTAATGACTTTTTATCCAACTAGTTCAAACACGTAATCCAAAATAGTATCATCCATATTCAAACATTTATATTGATACATATCCATATTTTGCGTGTCTACTTTGTTAAAACGAGTCTATCACTCCGTTTAAATCCATATGTTTTTCTCTCTTATACCACAACGCAAACTCAGTTTTCCAATAAGAAGCTTGCGACCAGCAAGGTTGCACTATCAGAGACCTCGCAGGCCTCTTTAGACATCCCCTTTGCTATCGGAACGTTTCCTCGCGGTTATTGGTTTTTGTATTGTTTTTCTGAGAAAAAGAATGAAATACTGAGTACTAGAATTGCCTTTGATTGAAGCTTATGCACGTTTTAATTGCATTGTTTTTTTGCAAACACCTGCGTATGTATGAATGTATGGATGAATAAAACTGCATAATATATTTTTTAATAGAACTTGAGGAGTGGATCTCATTAACCAAATATATTCGAAAATTCGAGTTACAAATTATGGTCTACTTATTCCCATACCTTTATTTTCTTAATCTTATATTGTTTATCTTAATCCGTCACCTGTTAATTAATGTTCAATAACAAATAACTTGAAAATCAATGATTTGGAGAGAAGGACTCTGTATTAAAGCAACAATATGCGAATAAAGGTATAAGCTAATGTCATCGTGTTTAGCTGCGTACTATAGTATTGATTGATAACATACGTTTACGTTCATTATCTGTTGAATGCTTACGAATTGGGTAACAATTTACATATACATAAATTTTAAAGCACGTTGTTAAATTCACATTAAAAAAAATTGTTCTTCAAATGACATGTTAAACGAAATAGTGTTACCTTGGCGCCTTTCTAGTTAACTTTATTCCGAGATTATATTATATTAAGCCGTATCACTCGACAACACCAAGAGTTGTATCGCAACACGCCAGCAATAAAGTAGAGCTATATCAGTTATTAACACTCCAGAGTGTGTCACTTTCTTTTTCACAACTATTGTCAGTGGATTCATCTCTTGACATTAACTGCATCACCCGATATATCTCGTAGAAACCCGATCTAAGCCAGTTTATTGAATAATCTATTAGGCAAAACCCCTCTGTGCGTATAGTCATGTACATATTGTACTATTCGCGGTAGTCTCATGTTCGCTCTGCCGCACTTTAAACCGCCCTCGAGCTTAACATCCGGTGTACGTTTGCATAATTTGCATTAGTTATGAAATGATATATTTAAAACAATTAGAACTAGTTCTTTTAAGTATTATCAAAATAAAAGAAACATAAACAATAGAAACATCATTTATTATCCCCATTCTAAATTATACATATCTTGATAATTTCACTTAAAATGGAAACTTACACCGGGCACCAAACAAACGCTGTTATCTCGTGACATGTCATGTCAAAATGTTGCATATGTTAATGTTATATTGAGATTGAAGTGTGTTAAGTTATGCTATACGATTCTCATGTCAATGTTCATACTTAAAGATCTTACTCAAGTTAAAAATATACCTATGTTTTATTTTGGTTTTATTTTCTACTAATACGTTGTTTGTATTTCAAATCAACTATTTTACAAGAGTACATGTGACATTTACCAGCTCCAGCGGTTGTCGTCATTCAGTTTGTATCGTTCTATAAACAATTAATCGTACGTGGTGTGCTATGTTCAATTAACAAGAATCTATCTTTTCCAGTTCATGCTTCAGCAAGCGACTAACAATAGCAAAGCCCTATACTCAATATTGCCATTGCCTTTCTGGCAATCATTTGAAAAGAACAAATATTGGCGTAAACTGTACTTTACTTTTCTGATATCGACGTGAACTAATAAAAGCATTCAAACGCTTTATCATATCCGGAATGCTTCTGTTTGCACATAGTGAAGCGTTTTGCCAATAAATAAAGAAGATTGTTTGTGCCTCGGAACTCTCAGATACTGTAAAATATGAACACCTTTGCGCAAACGGGCTTCATTACACGAGTGAAATTTATACAGAGAAGCTATTTCAGCATAACACATACAATACGCCTATTTCTCATTGACGAAACCGATGTATTAAATTTGCAAAAACGTCAAGATGCTCTGACCTTGATTTTTTTTTAATATGACGGTTATAATGTAGAAAATTAATGTATCTTGTTAGAAAATATTTTTTTAAAGATTATGTATTTGTAACAGTGTTGATCTCTCAAATAGGACACTAAAGTAGTTCTATATGTCGTTTGGGGGTTATATTAATGTTCACGTGCGTTTAAATTACGTTAAAAAAAAAGAAATGTTTGAGCTATTCAAATATTTATGGTGTCTTTTGTATACATTGGCTAATTATTACTGAACTATTGAATGATCAGCACCAAACGGATGTATACGCACATATACAGCATGTGATAGAGTAGTCTATTACTACAGCCATACCAATGAGCATCAAAGTATTATAATGTGTATTCCCGGAATTCCAAATGTTATGTTTTGAACGTCGATTTTACCTTTTTTGTACTGCATTACGTTTATTAAAAGGATGAAGATTGTTCACCTAACTGAACCATAATTATCTATAGGTGACCAGATAACATTTTAGAAAATGTTACATTTGAATATTGCTTGTGATTTGCTTTTTGTTATAATTGTATTTCAAAACTATTTTATAAAGCTCATACAAATACAAGCAGCTTGGAAGCAGTAAGTGATTTATAATTGTACAGAAAACGTTATCCATTAAGATGATTCAAGAGAGTGAATATGGAAATTCTATCTACTTTAGTTCAAATGGCATTTCCTGAAATGAAAGAGCGATGGGCAGTGTGTTATTGTGCATGCAACGTTTTCAATTACGATGACTCCAGAAGAATGAACACAAGCATTTAATATTCATGATAATACATCGCATTTCTGTAAAATGTGCATTCATTGTACACCTTCCAGACACAGTAAAGAAAGGAAGTGATCGCGGCAGTGTTGTACTTCCGTACCTGTATACCATCTTAACTAGTACGATAAGTTCATTGCAATTGATCTAAACATTACAATCCTATGTATTATTATTAGTTGTAATATATAGTTCGTTGAATTTGAATCAAAGTTGGAAATGTATTAACAGACTGAACACAAGTACAACTTATACTCAATATAATAATACTGTTGAGATGCAATTATTGTAAATTAGCTTGTCAACACTTATCTGATCATTTCTGTCCTGCATACATATTGTTGTAAACACCTTCATTGAATATAACTACCTTAAGTTTAGAAATCGAGTTTCAATGATGTACCTTTGGTTATAGAGATGACATGTATCGGGTCAATAACTTAAATTGATTACAGCAATATTAACATCACCAAACCCCTTGTAAATCATAGTTGCATTAATCTCTTTTGTCAAATAATCAACGTATTAACTAAGCACCTATCCACTACAGGCTTAATGTATAAGTAGGATCAAGCGCTGGATCCCGGGCATGAGAGCATTGTAAGGTAAAGGACCTTATATTGAGGGAAACAGTTTTGTAATGTATTATATTGCGTTTGTTTGCGATATAGAAATCACACACATAGTGCGTGCAATTATGAAAGTAATGCTTGTAAAAACAAGATATTTATCCATGAACAAACGTGATGATAGTTCTTTACGCACTATTAAGATGTTTCTGTTGTGTCCTACATATACAGATTATTCTATGCTAAAGATGCAGCCATTAGCATCCCAGTATTGGGTACCGTATTGATAGTTGTCTACGATACTATCAACACGGTACCCAATACTGGGATGCTTATGGCTGCAATTTAAGCATAGTATATGGGTAGATAACTTCAACCTATGCATCGTGTATAATTGTTATAGACAGTGCCGTTTGAGTAGGTTCTATATTAAAAGTGAATATCCGTGTATGATGGTTGTAAACAGTACCGTTTGAGTATGTTGTATATTAAACAAACAAACAGCATTCGCATATGTAATTTTGGTATGTTAGATTATAATGACACCGCTATATAATATACTCCCCAATTGTTTTAAAAATGAAAAACACCGCTACCTTAGGATAGCAATAATCTATTTTTATATTTTTTAAATAAGTAGCTTATCACATACTAATTAATGGTATGTATACACTTGTTCTAGTCATATCCTGGTCATTATTGCGAAAACTGTATGCATATATTGTGTGAAAGATAACATAAACCGTATTATGGAAGTTTTATCTACCAAATGATAGCATCGATGCACATGAAATTTTCCTTCTCAATAATTGAGCATAAATTATTTGGCATACAGGCATTTAGCTAATCAATTATGGGTAATATTTCCATGGTTACTAGAAGCACATAAGTAAATTATTTAGTCGATTAACTTTAAATAATTGTACAAATTAAATAAATTAAAAATGCGCTTGGTATTTTACACCATCAAAACAACAAATAGTACTTGGTTCATCTTTTAATTGAAACACATCTGCTAAATGTATTTGATTTAGTGCTTTATGTACTTAATGTAATTGGCTCAACGAATTATTTGGAGTCTCATTCTATTCAAACTTGATATAACATTGTAATATTATTTATGTATTCAATTAGTTTTTAAATATAAATGAAAACAAGTTGCAATATTATTTATATAATGAGCAATGTATAGACTTTTATGATTGCAATATCTGACTGAATTAGAGCTAAAAGCGATAGTGTAACTTCATTTAAATGCATAAACGCGACATCATTTCACTCCGTAAATGTAAAAACTGTAATTTTAAATAATCATTCTTATTATTATCCAAATAAAATGTTTTCAATATATGAATAAAAACACAAATACAATGTTTAACACATGTATATTCATTTATAGTGTATACTGTTTGCAAACATTAACCGATTTATTTGCGGATTATACTTTCTGTTTTGAAGCAGATGTTCAACTTATTACAAGCGATAGTCTGAACGATGTGTTGAATGATATTGTATGCCAAAAGGAGTACATTCCAGCAATGTGTGTGTGTCTGCTTCGCTCAATTGCTAAAACGAGGTAGCATGATAAAATCATAAACGAATGGTCATGTTGTTCTTAAGAGAATATCCATGTCAAGAGGAACGAACAATGTAACGTGTAAAGATGATTTAATTAACGTATGCTCTATTTTCCAATTCAATATGGTTCGTATTTCATATGATGCTTATGATCGCATATAGAGTAATGATATTAGACCTGTTCAGATATTTCACAATTCACCAACACCGGGTATTTATAAAGATTTACTCCTGTCTTAATTTCAAGATCAATTAGTAATGTTTGTTCTGACTTCTAATACAAGTAATTTAGTACAGGCTTTATCTCGAAATAGTATTCAAAATGTAATCAATATCACATTACAGTATTCAAATAACGTTGCAATCAACTTGACGTAAATAACACTAAAACATCATCAAACAAATTGCATACATTCGAAACATTCTGTCCATGACTGTTTGAAGTTTAATGCAATCAACGTGATGTAAATGCCAACACCAAATCACCACCCAACGAACATACAGTAAAATATCAAATGTATTAAAATATGCTTATTAGTGTACGTAAACACATTTATTAACACGTGCTTTAAGTTCGTTATAAATGTGATAAGTATGTCTGTTGCAGCATACTGTTTTGAGAACATAGCATGATTCTTCTTTTTGTAACAAATGAAAGCGTTTAGATTTGCACATCCGAATCAATAATAAAACACATTATTCAACATGTATACAAGCATTTTAAACTGAACATATCACCACCTATCATAGGACTATACTTAATCCGTATTATCTAATTAATGAATTTAATGCGTATGACCTTTCCAATAGAATAACTTATTGTTTGTAGTTAAAATGTGTCTAAGATTACAAAAAAATAAAATATATTAAATTTAAGAGATTACTTACCTCCAGCATAAGTGACCTGTTAGAAAATGACTTATGCCTTTCATACCATAAGCAATTCATACCGGTTAAGTGATTTCATTTTCGGCGCGTCTTGAGGCAAACATATATATAAACATTTATCCTACGATGAACACTGTGTTGCTTTTGTCTTCGACAAAATACTCAGTAAAATGGCGAAATAAAATAGTTTAGTAACAGAAGCAAACCCGGCCGGTCGCTTCCATGATGTGTACAATGTCAATTGAATGAACATATTTGCAGTAAATACTATCTAATTAAATAATACCCTAACCAATTTGCTAAACTAACAATATACTGGGTCCATCCATAAACTCTGCCACATTCTGATAAACGAAGACTAGTGTATCATTGAAACGCATAATGCACGCGTAAACGTAGGAAAACAAACTAAATTATACCATTTACTTTTATTCCTGCAAAATCACATTTTACGTATACTAAACAGTGACAGGAAAACATGCATTTAAGTTCAGGGTAGTGCTTATAATGGAATATGTTCGGATATATTTTATTTCTGGCTAAGTTAATATGTAAACGTGTTATGTCATTTTTTTAAGGAAATATAAAAACACATGCACTTAATATTAGAGATGTGTTTATTTTATTGTATCACTATCGCGTGATGTAATAATTCGTGAAGCTATACATATTAATATGTGCTCATATAACATTCTTTCACCGTTAGTCTTCGACAGTTTTGCATTGTCAAGAGTATAAATCACCTATATACAAAAATACATCTGCGTTTGCGTTTTGTGTTACCGCGACTTTGTTGGCGTCTTCTTTAAAGCTGTAAATAATGACAAAGATGCACAAATTAAAGCTAAAACTATAAATTGACTATTTTTTTTCAGAAAATCATTTCTCGGAAAAACCCTGAAAGCAAAGAAATATCCTCGATATATTTTGGCGGCAACAGTACAACGTGCCACCGAAATGTGAGGACTATCCCAAGAATAAATAATTGGCACACGTCTATCAATTATTGGTATCAATTATTTAACGGAATCGAACATTTAATGTGTAGTGAAGTTTGTCAAGTAAACGTATGTGACTCACACATTACAGTTTCCCACATAGCCACACCGAATTCGTCTTATCAGCGGAGAGCTGAATTTATTANAAACACATAATCGCATGCATGTAAAAGTATTATGTGGATGAAAATCATGGTTTACGTAGAAACATGGTTATATGTGTCTTCTTTTTTGTCATAATAAACATTTCGCTTGTTCAGGTTTTTAGTTATTATTCGATAATGTACATGCATTCTCATATGCAATTGACAAGATTGTTTCAAAAAATAACTAAATCTATGTCTTCAAATCGATATATGCGCGTGAAAATATGCTCGTAATGTTTGTTTGCTCGAGACGATATGTTAAATAACTTGAATTTGTTAAGTATTATTTTTTATTAATTGTTATTATTTTTTGTGTTGTTTTTATACATTACATTTATGTAGACATAAAGTATCACATTTGCAAACTCGACGATAGGTATTCGGAATATGTGTCAATTCAAACTAAAGTAAACATAACGCAAATTTATAAATAAATAAGTTAAACATGATATTGTAATTGAAATATATTTCCTTAAAAAACACAACTATAAAAATAGTATGTGTGTTATAAAACAATTGAAAGGCAAACAAAACTGTTTTTGTTCACAGACTGCCAACAACGTTGAACAAAATAATCTAAGATAAATATCAAAATGTTTCGTTGAGTGGCGTTTCTGCCTAGTTTAACTATAAAACTATTCAAACGAATGCGGGTTTCCAATAAGTGTCTTCTTGTTTATACTCATATTGTATTTCGATCACATGTATACGTCCTTTGTTGATAAATTATCAACTATTTAAATATGCATGTATTTGATAGCACGAATTAAAATTGACATTTGAATATAACGCAGTCTTCAGACGACATTTCAAACTAAATATTGTTACATTGGCACCTTTGGTGTTAACCTGATACTAAGTTTATAACATAATACGCCATATTTAAATTACACAAACAATACCAGAACTTGAATTGCAACACGTCATCAATAAAGTACATGTATATCCATTTCCTTTATTAACAATTAAATTGTGTCTCTTTCTTTGTCACAGCTATTTCAGTCGATTCATGTCTTGACATTAATCCATCACCCGATATATCTCGTAGAAACTCGATCTTACCTAGTCTGTTTCACAATCTATAAGATAATATCTCTTCTTATCGTATAATCATGAACATAGTGTATACATTCGCTATTGCCAAGTCCAAACCGACACCGAACCTAAAATCCTGTGTACGTTTTTCTAAATTATATACATGAAATGTTAATACCAATCAGAACTACTTCTATTACGATCTATCAAAATAAAAAATGAAAGCCAAATTCAATTATTTAAAATTATGTTAGTCTCGCATTCAATTCACAAGATTGAGCTTCTCGTGTTGAATATAAGGCTCCAAATGCCTCCGAAGGCTGTCATTATGTTACTCTGGTGAATATCAAACCAATGAATGGTCAATTTGCAATAAAATCGTATAAACATGATATCGTTTTGCTTTTTCTATGCATTGCATATATGAGGTTAATTGATTGATTTATATTTGAACGTGTATGTATTGTGCGTAAAAGTATGCTTAGTGTGAGGTTCGGCGTGCCTTTCAATTCGTTTGTTAACTTCCAAAAGCTTTTAATAAACCAATCCAAGACTGTTTAATCAGCGTTAATTGTTTGGTGTAAAGGCAATGCGCCAATTGCCTTAGCGTACTTTAACAATAACTGCTCTTCTTAACTGTTTTGGGTTCCACAGTACTCCAATACAGTTTAATAATAGAAACCTCATTTATCATCTCCGTTCTTAGTTTTTCATATATCGATCATTTCCTTTCAGATGAATATCACCAGGCATCTTACAAACGCTGTGAACTCTTGACATGTCACGTCGCATATTTGTATGTGAGATTGGAATTGAATTGTTTTCAGAACGGCTATGCTATTTTCAGTCCAATGTTCATACACATAGAATAAACTTAGTTATAAAAATGCATATGGCTGCTTTTTTATTATACTTGTTTGTTGTTTTTATTTCATATCAACTATTTTACAAGCGTTCATGTGATATTTACCAGCGTCGGCGGTTATTGTCATTCAGAATTTAATGTTCTGAAAAACGGTAATCGTACGTGTCGTTCTTTCATTAATTGACAATAATTTATTGTCCATTCAACTCCATGCTTCATCAACCTACTAACAATAGCAAAAGCTTTTCATCCCATCATCAGACGTGCATTGTTGAAATAAACCACTGTGGAATATATTTTCCTTTATTTTCAACAGTGCTGAAATATAGCTGTCACTCGCGACGGACTACTTTTTTGGATTTATACATGAAATGAATGTTTACTTTTCAAATCAATATAGGCCTACTGAATATATATAAAAGTCGAATTTCCACTTCCGATTTCGGCTTTCCGTACTTTTATTTTTCGTTTAATTGATTGCGCAATTTATGACGTATCTCGTGTGACGTAATGGCTGTGACGAAACACACCAGTTAAATTTTGACTCTGGATTTTAAGATGGACATGTCGGACGCGTTAATTTATTTAACATTAAAATATTTGTTATTTAAAGCATCGAACGAATACAAAACATATTTCAGATTGTGTGGTTGTAATGCATCAAATTGTAAATTTCGATATTAATAAAATAACTCGCTTTAATAGAAATACGTTTTCGAAAATTGTGTTTTGGGTCAGAACAAATTCAACCATTTAAAAATAGTGTGGTTTAATTAAATGTCGAAAAAAAGGATTTAAGCACAGACAATGGAAGTACATATCGTTGTTAATGTATTTTTATTAGGATTGGATTAAAGTTGGCATTTAGGTAAGCGTTTTTTTATACCAAATAAATGAATGCTATGAAGAAATCAATTTGTTTTGTGGGCAAAAGTTTTAACTCGCCATAAAAGCAAACAAAACTGACGAAAATACTAAAACTTACATTATCGGCGGGGATAAAATGCTGAATCATGCCTGACGTAAGTTCAAAATGGCAGCCATTCTTTTGTTTATTGCAGTGGTGAAACTAGAATATTAATTTGAACAAAAGCGTTTGTGTTATACTAGAGTGTGTAACATTTGGAATGCTGATAACATTTGAATCGAGGCATATAGCGATATTTTGTCTTGTTACTCTGCTTTTGCGTGGAATTCTTAAGGACTATTTCGAGTGGCGCAAACGGGAAAGATCACAAACAATTTTTATATTACTACGCAAGGTTAGATTCAATTAATTAAATCTGATTTTGCTAATTGTTTTTAGCAAAGAAAGAATACTATTTTGATTGCATAAGAAACAAATAAAATATAAAAAATGTAGGATAAATAGAATATTGATGGGATAAATCGAATTCTAGGTCTGCAAGGCTCGTGGTTCAGATTTTCTAAGCTTCGCAAAATAAACTTCGCTCTATTCGGCACCGACCTAGTATTCTCTATATACTTAATATAAGCATTGTCGTAATGGCAATCCTTTGAAATGGCCGGATATTGCCGTAGAATGTACTTTACCTTCCCAATATCGACGTAAACTTATAGAAGCGCTCAAGCGCTTGATCATATCGGAGTCCGACTGTGTGAAAACAATTATATGTTTGTCAATAAATACGGACCTTTCTATGAGCACAATAAAGACAAAATACGTGTGTCTCGGAACTCTCAGATACTGTAAAATCTGTACGACTATGCACAATAAGGCTTCATATCTGGGTGGCCCCATGATGTAGTATGTAAAGTCACATTATACAGATACCCTATCTCAACATAATATATACAATACGCTAAATGTCCATTGACGAAACCGATCTATCATGTTTGCATAAACGTAAAATTGCTCAGACTTTTAGATGTGTTTTTTAATATTGCGAATAATTTATTTAGTATAGTGTTGGTCGCCTTAATCTGAGAGTAAATAATAAGTATAATTCATAGCAGGTTACAATTTGTTTTTAGGTGCATAAAGGTTGCCAATTGCAAAAACGGTACAGTACGGCACAAACGAGCCAACATATACACATAGTAGAATAAAGCTGGGGTCACCGCCTTGGAACGGTCAATGCTAAGCACTGGGGGTTTAAACCGGTTATAGAGCGCTCAACCTCACACTTGGCCCAGCAATATTCATGATACATATAAGTGTACATAAAATTTAACCTCGGAGCATTGCAACTGCAACTCAAATTAGAACAGTTATAAAATGGAATTAAAACGCATTTAATTTAATTACTATTTAATTAATGTCGCCTTGTGTACATATCGCTTTTTTTTACTGACATATTGGATGTTCAGCACAAAACGGATGCATATGCACACCTATATAGAACTTTGATATAGAAGTGTACTACGTAATCCATACCATTGAGCATCAATCCATTATAACATGTATCCCCAGATTATATAATAATTATTATGTTAACGTTCTTTGTATCGAATTCGGTATATAAAAAAAGAAGATTGTGCACCTTTTTTTAATAAGTAGAGTGTGCACTTTAAAGAACGTTAATTACAATATGCTTACCAGATAAGTGAATTGTTTGAATTTCAATATTGATTTGTATGTGTTTTTGTATAATTGTACAGCAAAAATGCTTTATAAATCGGATAATATTACTATCAGCTTGAATTGCAGGAAGCGTGATCCATTATGATAAGAAAAGAGACTGAATACGGCCATTGTATCTACATTATTAAAAATGGCATTTCCTGAAAGAAAATAGCAATGGACGTTTTGTTTTTGTGCAGGCAACGTGTGCAATTACGATGATTTCAGAAGACTGAGTAATGGCATTACATCTTCATGAAGGTCCATTAACTGTTCATATTCCAGACACAGAACAGCAAAGTGATCGCGTTTGCCCGGCAATGGCATCGTTCCGTACCTGTGAACAATCGAAAAAAAGTACGATAAGTGTTTCGCAATTGATCAGAATATTTCTAGAATATGCACAATTATCATTTGTCGTATAGTCTTCGTCGAGTATGAGTTTAATTTGGAGTGCTAAAAACAGCGAACACAAGTAAAAAATAAAAATAATATTATTATAAGGGTCTGTTGCAAAATTATAAATTGTTTACCAACATTAATCTGACACTGACTATGCTGCATGAATATTTTTTTTTATAAATATGTACGTTTAATATAACTTGTTTTTGTTCAGGAATCGATCAGGTCGAGATAAAACTTCAATTAATTACAGGAATGTTTACATGACCAAATCTAATGTAAACTATAGTTGCAGTAATCAACTATATCATCACATCAAGTAATCAAATATTAAACTATCAACTACAGTCTCCATTTATTAATATGACCAAAGGCTGTATACCGGGTACGGAAGTATTTAAACTTAAGACCCAAGTTTAAAACACGTTTGATGGAAAACAGTTTGATACGATTTTGATGGGATTGTGTTGAGATAACATCGCACGTGCTGCTTTAATTTGTAACATATTAAAGCGTTAAATGTGCACATCCATATCATTAATAAAACACGTTATTCATTTTCTATACCTGTGTTTTAAACCCAAAATATCAACACCTTTCATAGTACTAAAAGTATTTCGTATTATCTAATTATTGAATTAAATGCATGTGACTTGTCCAATATAATAATTCATTGTTTCGGGGTTGAAATGTTTCTAAGATAGAAAATATTAAGACTACAGTAAATTCAGGCTATTACTAACCATCAGCAATTATGTCTTATAAAATAATTTATTAAAATCGCAGATATATGTTGAGTGTAGGTTGGACACTGATTGTGTGACTTGGCATAATAGTACTCTATAAATTAAATATATAAGTGTGAAGCATGAATTACTTTTATTAAGAATCTAGACAAATACACATATCAACACGAACCATATCGAGTACATTACATAACCGATGCAATGGCTAAACTTTGAGCTAGAACACTAAACAAAGCACCAAACCAGTTAATGTCATATATTACTAAGTAATGTCTTATCTAGGAAAATATATGATGTCACGAAACGAGTATAAATATTATTCGTAACGATGTATAGGAGAACTCTATTTGGAATAAACCGTATACCCAGGGTATGTGTTTAATTTAGCACAAACATCATGATCATTTAATAGTATATATATATAATCTAGTCAGTGCTATTTTTAAATAATGGTATGCACACACATGTCACATACGCATTAAACGCGGTTTAAAATGCGTATTTATAAGTTCCATTTATAGCCAATTAGAAAGACATGATTACTTAAAGGAATTACCTGACGTTTTTTGCAGTCTTTTAAATGTAAATAACAAAAGCATTCATCAATGGCATTTGCAGGAGATAGAGATACATTTCATCATGAGGTCCTTTAATGTGCGAGTGATTAATTACCCAAAATTAGAATGTGATAAAATCCCTGGAAATCAATTAAAGAAATCATTTAATTGAACCACCATGTAATTGTTCATGAAAAATATAGAATTAACTATTAAGACCGGACCAAAATAATTATTTATTATAAAGTGAGTACATATCATAGCTCAAATGCTTACATAAACATCATGGACTCATTAACAGTATGACTATCGAATGTTCTGCACTCTAGCGCCTTAATTGAGGTTACACTGTTGCATGCTTTGATGTTGTTCTTATTTTTCTCAATCACGGACGGATTTTAATCATTTACTTAACTTTGTTAAACAATTAAGAGCCTTCTCTTTCATATTACATTCTCACAAAAATCATATATTTGTAAAAATGCATAAACATTTGTTTTTAATTTGACGCATGTGTATGTATATGTATTTATGATTGATTTATTGTTTTTGACGATGAGCTGTATATGCTTAAGTCGCAAATAAAATATCTGTTCTGTTGTTCTTACCGATATAATCGTCGTAAAGACATTAAATAATAAGCTAGAGATGCAGTACTTTGATAATGCAATATGGAAATTACATCAAACATGCGTTCGTTATAAAACATAATGATCAACACATCCATCATTATAGCTTAGCCGTTTTAGAGTCGAACTAATCCATACAGTTAGGCGTTACGTAATATATTGAATACAACTTTACATTATACATCTCAGAAAATATTCACATCGGACGCAATACAAAAAGTCGAGACAGTCATAGAACATTTCGGATTGCTGATAAAGACTCATTCAGAACATATGCCCCATGCCATGGATACAGCACTTGTTGGTGTGATGAAAGATAGAGGTCACATAAATTGCTGTGGCGATGAGATTTAAATTGTTCTATCCGCGTTTTTGGCACATAATGTGTTTATACAAACGTGTTTTTAGAATTTCTCGGAAGGGGGTTAATGCTGATAATTAAAACCATGGTAAAAAATAGGTTGACTGAATATCCAATTTGCGCCAACGTTATAAACGCTGCTTTCTAGAATAGTATAAATTTGCGTTTTGCAACCGCGTTTGGAAAGAAAACACTATCAGAAAACGCTAAAGTTATATTATAAATTAATTAGCGAAAGGCTATTATTTAGTTAAAAGGTGCTACTTTAGTAAAAATTAAGTAGGCACTGTTCATAAAATTTAGGACACGGACACGTACCAAGGTATTCTCCTTTGTCCCGATAAAGTGAACGCACCGATATAACTATACTAACATATCCCAGCTGTATTTTTTATTTTAAGATTCACCTATAATATCACAATTTCTGTTTTAACCGAAACACCCATTATTGTATACATGTACACTATTTCTTGTCAATTATCTTTATACATATCAGTCTATATTCAAAACAAATTCGTTGAAATTAAAGTAACTACGTGTATCATATACACCAAAGTGCCTATGGGTATTAATAGTTTCACTTTTGCACACGTACATATGTCATCATAATGGTTTACCAATAAATATGTGTTAATAATGTATTGACAAAGTTATATTTTAAATGGAGCCGAATAAATAAGTATATGCACATAGTATAGGGAATATTAAAATGCAAATCTATTCGAATCGTCATCTAACGAAATATATATTAAGATATTGTTTCTGGTATTTAATGCAGTTTAACATTAAGGTTGAGTTGAACTTTCTGACATTTTTTGGTAATCAACATTTTTTGAAGCAATATGAGTTATTGACAAAATAGTTATGTGTATGAGTCACACTAAATTTATTGTGTTGCCGATGTGATGAAAAAAAAATGAATATCGCTACACAGTGTGCGTTTATATAGTAGTATAATCGAACGTCGTTGCAATGGACATATCGTTAAAACATGTTAAACTTTACAGGGTTGACAGGAAGTTTGGCAATTGAGTGCTTACCTCATCCGACAAAACCGTTCAAAAAAAGCCGATAGCTGAACCAATATTTAAACAGTGGGCTATTGTTTGATACTGAATCTCATCATGGTCATAAAGTCAAGAAATATCGCATAAAGTCTTATAACACAGAAAATTGCGTGTGTACCACATCCGATAAAACCATCCAAAAATAACAAATAGATAAAACAATATTTAAAAAAGGGCTATTTAGGAATATTGAATCCCATCGTCGTCATAAAGTCTGGAACTCTTATCTTTGGCAAAGAGTCTCATAAACAAGGCAATCGGCAACTGCAAATGAATGCATACGCTCACTAAACATAACACGTTATGATTAAACTAACAGTCATCGCATTGAAACGGTGCATGCAGACAATTCTGATATTAAATAGTTTATTTGACCACTTTCAGTTTTGTTTACAGTTTGTTAGAAAGACGGACGAACAGACGAATGGATTGACATACGATAATATGAAACACATAAGGGCAATATTATACCAATATTCATGATAATATCGTATGTACTTTTTGGGTTATAACAATAGTAAATAATGTTTAATGTTTTAAAGTTTATACATTATTAAAGTTTATAGATTATAACTGAATGTATTATTATATTTTAGTTTAAATAACAGTGAGTTTGCCTTTGGCATTTCTCACGCTGCCATTGTTTAGTTTACAAAGTATCATACAGTATATTCATTCCTATGCGATATTGCATGATCCAGTTTTGCGGACAATCTGACAAACGTACGAACAGCAAGACACACCGATATATGAGAACCAGCAAGCCCCTTCGTTGAAATTGGTAGGGCACTTACAATTTTGGGAAGTAGTAGAGGCATATAACTTAGATAAGTGACTTCCAATACATTGTTTACACTTAAGCAACAAGTTATTTCAATGATGTATATATGAATCAAATTTCAATATTAATTAGGAGAGGAGAGAAACTATATTTCAACTTGATTCTTTCGTTTCAATCCTCTTCTGCTTATATTGAGTATGATTTGTAGTTATTGTAATTGCCATAGGAAATATATAGGTTTAAACTAATATTAATTATATTAATTTATACAATAAATTAGCGGTATATGTAGTAAAGCAGATGGTTTACAGTCTTTAGCCATCAGGGGAAAATCTATCCATCCTGGCACCCACATATCAGTCTGTTTGTTATTGGCACTGTGTCGAAGTATTGATTTCTTGCGTGGCACAAACAAAGCACAGGGTGTGCTGAATCTATGAATATAACTGAACGTAGTTACAGAATGATCGTTCGTTGTCAATTTAGTAGGATTGAATGGGAGTGAGGACCTTGTTTCATGACAACAAGGAACAAAGCTTTTAGCGCTAATAGCAGTGTTGCAATACATATAGTTTGTCGGATGGGCAGAACAGAAATTATACTTAAACACGTTCAAATACAATAACATATTTTAACTAACATCATAACATTCGTGACTTAAAATTAAAATTTATGGTATCGTTTGTATAAAGGACAAGGATCATCAATTGAAAAGGAGTTAAAAATGTTCGTCATTTGAAATAGATACAATATAACAGCGTGTGTAACGCTTGTTGTTGATAATTGGAATACCAACTCGGCATAGCTTTAAACTACGCTGCAGTGTTTTAAAAACTGAATGGTCAATTGTCGGTCGATATATCATTCTGCTAAATGGCTCGGCATATAGTGTTAAAATAATGTTTGTTTATTGTTAAAATGACCCACCTAAGCATAGATAGAATCGCTATATTTACTGGATGAGGCGCTCTCCATAATTCTATTAATACACCTTAAACTGAGCACCCACTCTATTTCAGTGTAAACTATCACAGCTATGTATTGTCTCTGGTGATAAGAAGATTGTTCTGTCAACTGTTACTTTAAGATGTCAGATGTCTGTTAGACTTCAGCTGGCTTAGACATACTTCAAGAGAGTTAAGGCCGAGAAACTGATCAACAACCTCAAAAACAAATAGTTTTACATATTTATATCTACATAATATCTTAACATACACATGCGTGTTGATTTGCTTCCTACGCCACAAGTTGATTGCTATTGTAATGGCATTATTCTTTGACACCAAGAATGTATGCACGTGTGTATGGACTTCTCCTATCAAATATATCTATACGACACACTTATGTTAGTTGTATATGGATACTTTTGGGCAACAATTCGGTTCATTTCCCGTGCTCAAACGACATAAATGTATCATATAATAACCTTAAAATGTCCCTTTTAATGAAAGCTTTGTTATGAACGAATGACTCAATCGGAACCAAAATTGACTAAGTTAGGGGCATTTTTGTAAATACCATGTCCTTTTCATCAAACCAAATTTGAACTTAATATAACTTAGCATTGTTTGCAAAGCATAAGATTAATGTTTTATAACAAAATAATATAACCATATCATGATGCTCAAATGATAAATAACAGTTCATCCTTTCCGTTAAATTTACCTCCTGAAGGGCCCGCCACCTTTCCACCAAACGTGTAAAAAATAATGATGTACTTCACCGAGTAACGTGTTCATGCAACTTCTAATGTAGATGTGTGTGCACTTAATGCAGTCGATTTTACGTCGTGAGGATTAAAGGGCAAGTATGTTAGTTAACATAATCATTTTAGATATAAATTGTCGGTGCAAAATGAAAACGTTTCTGTTGGTAAATACATCTAAAATTGAAGAAGTTGTATCATAAAACAGATAAGTCTCATTAAATTGTTAAACTCGCGATGCGTAAAGTGACGAATCGTAAAAGGAAAAGCAAAACACAAGTCTGTAACATTTTGTAGGAACACATTGTAATCGCAGTATTGTATCTATATTTGAATTGGTCCGGGATCAAACAGTGTGAGCTATGACAATTGCCAAAATAATGAATGTGGATTCCAAAGTTCAACTTCATTCTATGAGTTCGATGTGAATGTTTATAATTGGAAACGTATATACCATCAACTGAATTATTAAAACGTCTGTGACATTGCCGCTGCGAACTAATTGCATTGATCTTCTATACGATTGCAGATTAGTTATTATATATCAAAGCGGTAAATTTGTATGTGATAGGCAAAACGATGATTATTAAGACAAATGTCTTTTGTAGTTTTATTTATTTGTAAATTAACATCTGTTTTGAGCTAGGCATGATTCGTTCAAATAAAATATGCGCTTATGTGTGACCTTTTTCTTTGTTGTTAATGATAAGATTTACTACATTGTAAACAGTGTGTAGGCATTTATGTGTAAAGAACTATGCCAATATATAGTTTGTTTGTTTTCAAGAACAAATTAAACCTCTTTGCAATTTTATAATAACTATGTGTTTGGTGTAAATCAACCTTGCAAAGGATAACAGGAAATACTTGATGTATAAAATAACGTACGGACACAGCGCGTATGTAATGATACAAGTTTTATCATCAGAAAACACTTAGCAATAGCCAATCTGGCAATGTTCTTATAAGACATTTATGTATCTAATCTTGCACTCTTGCTTGGGGCCTACGTAACTAAATCAATTCGCAAATGACGTCTGCCGAAAGAGTGCGCTCACTGAAGTGTTATTCAATAAATCGCAGTTTTTGTGTAAAAGCTGTCAATATAGATACACATTTTATACGTGAATAGGAATAACGAAGTTCGAGAAAAAATTAGGACAAAATATCGTGTTACAATCCGCAAGTGTTTTTTTTTATATTTAAAGCTAGCAACGAATTACCTATACAGTACAGGTGTACTCAAACAGCAACAACTCGTTTATTTCGATGATTACATATTGGGTACCTGCATGTGAATAGTCAAAGAAAAGCATGCGGGATTTATAGCTGAATATACAAGGGGTCTATATTTATCCTAGTAGTCCTTTATTTAATAGTAAGAACGAACATACATAAAAATGCAAGCAGTTGATGTAAGATTGAATGCGCCTACGTGTAGTACCCGCTTTTACTACATACGGCATGGTAGCTTTTGTTGACAAACGGTTGCAAAAGTAATAAGCACGTGCATTAACAATTAACAAGCCTATCCAAAATAAAAGCTTTAGTGTAAACACCATTATACATTTTCAAACAAAACACTATAATGTTGTTTTTGTTTTACAAACATATTTATTTTTATGGTCAGTCTTTGTTACTCGTAAAATTTAATAATACAATGAATAACAATGCCTTTCATAATATATTGACTTATTATTAACACGAGCAAAACACGCACATCTAAGTTAACAACTACTTATTTTCTGACAATAAGCGCATCATAATATTACTGTTTTTTATTTAATGGTAATATATGCGTTTCATTGATGCTTTGTGTATTTATAACACGTGTACATGCGGTTGGAAACATTATTCTTTTTATTATAAATAACAAGTTTTGCAAAACGAAATAAATAATTGTGTTCGAATATTATATATGCATTAAGTAAATATTACTTATATGCCCAGAACATTAATCTTTTATTCAAGGATAGCTTTTTATATAACTAGGTATAACTAATAAGATTGATATAGCGGACAGTAGCGCGAAACAACTAGGTACCTAGGACCAAGTTCAAAGTCACACTTCAATGTCGAAGGTTAAATACGAAATAAATTCTTGACAAGTTTTCTTGAGCACTACTTGGTCAAGATTGAATGGATTTTCATATAAATTCACTAATGTGATCGGCGTGGTCACACCTGCAATATAAGGTCAAGGTCAAAAGTAAAATTAGAATAATATATTGAGACTTATCCCAATCTTAACCTGTAACATTATGTACGGGCGTATCATTGTAACAATGACACCAGTGCTTTATTTGATTAGATTATCAATGCAAGATTTGTCTTCTTCGACCACGAAAACAATGTTTTGCTTGCGTATGCAGTATAAACAAAATAGAATTGCTTCCATGCCATAGTTTACCCTTTGCGTTTTATGTACATGTATTTGTATTAATCATATTAGCATTACACGTTTATGGAATATATAACTATCAGGAATGCTGCAATATTATATTATTTTGTATTGACTAAGTATCTTAACAATTTAATCAATTCTGCGGACACTACATTAGCTTTATTTTTCCTTCACGTTCGTTTGTAAATAAGGCCAACAATAAATCTCTGACACGTGCTAATATGTTGTGTTTTTATCATATATCATGTGCTGTGGTTAGAATACATGTTCCTGTCATATTCAGATAAACTCACTGATTCACGTCCATGAAGGAATGGTCTTGTTTCTATGACGCACTAATGGAAAAAATGATTTAATGAAACACAACTCTTGTATTAAACATGATTGTTCATTACATAGTTTTCATGTACACTAGTCAGATGTATAACTCACATAACACTAAATTTAGCTGTAAAGGTTGCAATTTTGTTCAGCTCTACAATTGTCAAAACATATGTTTTTTTCGTATTTGTGTAAGTAGTGTGGCTAACACAAATATATGCACACATAGTTTTAATGTGGAAAAATACACGATATGAATGGATCCAATCCTCACACAAACCCCAGCGATAATCACTTAAACGGATTAAAACATATTTTACAACATAGAAATGACAAACAAACATTCATAAACCAAAAGTAATAGCAAGTACGCAATCCGACAGTCACTGGGTAAAAATGAATCGGTGAAAATTATATTACTATTCAGTTGTATTTTTAACTAATCAATGGATGTTACAATGACTGTTGTGACATTTAAGGCGCTACCAGTTTTGTTGTTTTTGAGCTGTCGGTAGCGGCCGTGTCTGTTTCCTTTGAACTATATAAATATGAGGCTCCTGCGCCAGCGTTATCATTCTGTCCATCTGAGGAGTTGGACTTTCACACTAAACTATATATGATGATGTTGTTCACCTTATTGCGTGATTCCATCAGCTATACAATTTTTAAAGGAAGCAATTTCAGCATCAAATGGCTCCATTTTACAGTTAATTTTGAGACAAAGGTAAAACGATATAAGGCGTAATCGTTGCCTCTCAATACCACACGGATGGTGTTTTTTGTGTCCCATGTTTTTCTAGGAATAATAAAGTTGATAATCAGACACGAAGGCAAAAGCACTGACGGACTTCAAAGTACAAATGTATAAGTGACTGACCGAGAACTGTTGTATTGAATTATTTATGTTCAATAACGGATCCGCGACGACTTATATAGAAACTTGTTAATATTTTTTGTCATGAAAAGGTCACATTTATTGAAATTTCATGATTTATGAATTAATAAAGTTTACGCCATTTGCATAGAACATTTGCCAAGTAATCACGCTCTTATTGTATGGGAACATTGTGATTCGTATAACTTATGTCAATATACAAATACTATTGGAAGCGTTGGGCTAAATTGGGCCATTTGACCAAGACGCAATCGGTTGTTGCTCTCGCTTCGTGTTCATAAAGTGACAGATAAGTAATAACATCGCTATGAATATTATCAAGACACTGATGAGTGTCATGATATTGTTTAACATCTGGCTGAAATTCGACTGAGGCACAACAATGACGTTAACCGTAACCGTGTTATGCAATTGTTCTTTTGCAATGGCTACGTATCCACGATAACTAATTAAATCGTCACGATTATAAATAATACCTAGCATGGCGGTCTGATAGTAATTGATAGCTGGTTGAACTTTGAATGTAAGCCGGCATGCAAATGACGCTATTCGGCATTTTATAGTGTGAATGTACTATGCGAAAGTTCTGCATTTCGTCTATAGACCTGTATTCCGAATATTTCATATATGCAGAAAAACATTTATAAAATAAATGTTAATTTTGATATGATTATCTGATTTCTCCATGATATTGGTACTTCTGCTAGTGTTGATGTAAAATGTGAATACATAGTAATTGGTATATCATGATGTTTACCAACCATAAAAGTTTCAATCTCAAATGACGTTTTTGTTAATCCAAACACAATTAAAAGCTTTAAATGTGTGCACTGGTACTATATATGTGAAATATTTCATTACATAAACAATGATGTTGAATCAATCAAAGAAGTTGCTGTTACTGTCTGCTTTTTGCGATTTAGATATACAACATTACAGTTTGCCTTAGATAAGCAACCATGTGTTTGTATACGCCCGTCTCTTGACGTGACATATTATGGGAACACAATTGGCGGATTGATAGATTGGCGGTCGGCTTTCATGTCTGTTCGTTGTACCATTTTCATAGAATCTTCATTATACTTCCTGGAAATTTGACATTCGATGGAGTCTTATATTAAAAACGATATTGAGCCAAATCACGCATGGTATTTTGGGGTTATCAAAATGTATTTATCCAAATAACATACACAAATCGCCGTTTCACCTTTCTTCGCTGATTCACTTTGAACAGAGTCAACATCAAACTTCCCAGATGTGGGTTCCATTTTAACGACGGGAATATGATTCTGTTCATGGCATTTTCTTATTTTGAAATATTCATGAGCATGTATCCGTACCATACAAATAAAAAACCTACACTTTAAAGTTGAGGACATTTTCAGTTTACGTGTATAAACTAAAATTGTTTAAAAAAACAAAAACAGACCTACCATGAATATATAAATATGCTGATAACTTAAAGTTGTTGACATTAAAAAGTTGTGATGATACATAATGGGATGTGAATTATCAGTTCCATAATTAATGAGCAATTAGATTAAGTACGTGTTAAGCTTGCAATAACATATATTATTGAATCCCCAATTTTTCAAAATTAATGCTGATGGTATGTCATGTTGTGTTACAGTCAGTTACTTATACTTTTTTGTGTAAGGTAATATTGTATTTAATTATTATGCCTTGCCTAAAATAGGTTGATATCAATCGTATGTACGAGGTATACGTAAAGAGTTTATTTCTTTGATAATTAAGTTGTCTGCATGAAAACTATGGAAACAGTAAATGCGTTCTCACATAAATGAATTAAAACAATCATTGTAAAAGATTTGAACTTGAACAATCAGATTAACACTTTCAAACCATATTCACATTAAGTTATTCCTTATACTCTGCGTATACATTTCTTGCTTAAAGGCGTACTGTATTCGATTGATAAACAACCTAGAAAAATGTGTATATAGTATGCACAGGATACGGGTTTGCTTTCTTAAAAAAAAAATTGACATATTGATAACTGTAAAGTGAATGAATAACTAGTTTTCCGAGCCCTTGCGGTGTTCCTTAGAATAACCATATTGACTAGAGCCGTCAATTGTTATTGTCGTATTTACTCGAAAAGAAACCAGGCATAAATTAACATTTACAGTGCGGTAAAGGATAAGACAAAGTGTTCAGATCACGAACACTTCTGTAATTGTATGTGTTTTTTTATGTTGATTATTTTTCGTTTTGATGATTTACTACGATGACTGATGACACGACATAACTGAATTCATCACACGAACCACTTCCAAATAAAGTTAAAACAGAATTCAGTAGTCCCTAGTCGCGGTATAGAGATACTTATTTTGAATTATTTCCCCAAAAGTATTCATATTTCATCACATAGCATTACACAAGGCTCATAAAAAAACGATATTGCATAATTTATTATATTTCGATTCTAAACTTATGTTATATGACATGCTGTACAAAGTATCGGTTCTGTTATGTATGAACTTTATGTGTTGTTTACAACTACTTTTACTATGCTCAGCATTTGTCTAGCATGCGGTGGAATGATTTTGCCACGATAAATAATTTGGTAGCCAAATTTTGCCTATGATAATGAACACTTGTGTCTTTCCTTTCCCATATGCCTTGAATGTCCTAGACAATTTCGTAAACCGCATTTATTAAACTTTTAGTTATGCTTCTCTTTTTCATAAATTTCAATACTTACCATGTTTTGTTTGCCACGATGTGTTATATTTAAGACAAAATTGTTAATAAATCGCTGACTTCTGTACAGTCTGTTAAAGCATATACTTATGTTGATACCAGTGATCCACATTGTTAATGTTATTTAGTTTATTCATTATACGTGTGCCATATTGAACACCAGTGTCATTAGTTTTTAGCTTAGATTTTGAACCAAACGAATTATTTTAACGGGATGAGTATAAACATTGTATTTCGTCTATCACACAATAGCACACAATTAATTCCTATAAGTCTCAATAAAGCGATTGAATAAGTTCTAGAAGATAACCACATTGTCAAGTAGGAGTCCCTCCGCCGACTTATCTCTTTATACAAAACCGCTTGGTCACCGCATTAGTATTCATTGAATCTCATAATAACAATCAAACTTTCGATAATAATGTGTGCCATTATGCAAATAAAATCAAATATACAAAGCCGATGAAAACCAAACATGTACGGCGTTGCACAGTTTGAGAATCACTTTGCTATAAGTCTGCTTCACGTGATTGGAAAAATGACAATTCATTATTACATTAACTTATATGACATTAAATATATTAGAATGATCGTTGTGTTTATGTGTGAACGTATTTCCTAATGTATACGATCAATGGTGAAATTAACTTGCTATTTGTAACCTTTGACGAACAAACCCGAATCGCGGGCAATGACGAACTCAATATCTTCAATTGAGTAGCTTTTGTATGACAATGTTTGCTGAACAAACAACGCTCTTGGCGAACCACTAAATCATGTTTACCCAAACATACATACATCTTTAAGAAGAAATATGTGATTAAAATTATTAATCACTATGGTACGGTCATCAAGATAAAAACTACTGCACGGTGATGGATGGCTTGACATAGTTTGCAAACATACATTTCAGGGCAAAATAAGACACATGTATACGTATATAAAACGCTCATGTCGTATTACAATCTATAACGTTAGACATATACATGCGTAACATTCAATAAACCACACTAAACTACGCTAGTTTTGTGATGCAAAACAAACAATTCATAGTAACACAAGGCACATGTTCACGTATATATGATCATTTTGTCTGATTACAATCTTTTAACGCATATAAATGTGATACGTGGTATAAACCACACTCACCTACAATAATGACACATTTTTTTGCCAATATAAAGTCTACAATCAGAAGCAATACAGAACCTCTACAACGACCGATTATTTGACATTTCTTTAAATATGGTAAGCCTTTTTTCAAAAGTGTACATTGCGACCCATTTATTGCATAAGGGATTTGCTAATACATTATAACGAGTGAGTTATATCAAACAGGAGCACTTCTTTGTTAAGAGGGTTTCATAAGTTCGCATCTTGTTTTCACACAGAACTAAGTAGGAAATTTACGGATTTTACTGACACTTATATTTGTAAGCTCACAGCTGTATCAAAAAAGATTTTAAAATTTGTTCCATAATAAGTTATAGCCAGCAAGAAAAATCTGGATTTATTGTGTTGTTCGCAATGCAAGCTATATCCATTATGCTAAAGTGTCTTGTCGTTTATCAGTCTTCTAAAATAAAAAATAAAAGTTCAGCAGCGAGTTGGTTTGCCGGTTGTGAGATCGAACGATCTCTGTTTAAAATCCCGCTTTGACGAAAGGACATTGCCGGAGCAAAATTGATCTTTTATCGGATAACTCCAAGGTGTAAATGAGTAAATTTGAAGATCATAGCAAATGTTCAAGAATCGCATTCTGAGCGTGGTTTTGAACAATTGCACTTGTTATCTTCGAAGATCAATATTCGGATGAGAAAGATCACGAGGAAAATTCAAAACTCACGTGCCAATAAGTTGTAAATTTCTGAACAATACAGCTATTACACCGAAAGAGGTAAACAAGTCCAAAGTAAGAGATAATTGAAATCGCATGGTGTACCGTTGATGACCTGTTGCGGTTTTAGCTTCACACTACATGCTCATGGTGTTTGTAACTACGTTACACCTTACACCGCATACAACAAGGAATTCATCGGATGTTTAAAGCTTTATGATCAAAAACCGAATTTTGTGTGATATAATAATTACTTTTTCAGTGAAAACATCTAAACAGAAAGTGTGCTCCTAAAAATATTGCTAGATATTAATTTTAATGTTCAATCATTCGTTTTATGTGTAATGAACGTATGCCATAATATTTGTATTAGCGAACTCTACCGCTATTATCTTTACTCCGTTGCCAACNAATTTACGGGACAATGCACTTGATATCTTCGGAGCTTATTATAGTTATATTGATTAGAGTAATTTATCATAATGGAAAACTTAATAATATAAGCGGTATAATTACAATGTCTTGCATGGGTATGCATAATTCAGCAATACTTATATAGGTATTGTATATTTTAAAAACGGTATTCCTGCTACTATTCAACGTTATCATACACACTCACACTGACACCACTTTCAAGCACATGTAAGGTCACGTGTCGTAGTGGATTTGGTGTCCGCCTATCGAGCGGGAGGTCACGTGTTCGATTCCCACTGTGGAAGCTATCTTTTGACATCAAGTACTTGTTCGACCCAGGAAACGGACTCGAGAGCAGTTCAATACACATTAGGCGTTCTATGCTTAAATAAATATGTTTAAACCAAGCTAATGTATGATAGCTTTGAAATCTCAAAAAGATTATTTGAGTGACATCTTATGAGTGCATTGTTCGACAGCAATAAACTTTCGGAGAAAATAACAGCGCAGCTTTTAAAAATAATGCAACGCGTGATGTTATTCTGATGAATTAGTACCTAATTTCTGTAGATTAAATCGTTATTATGTATGTTATTAGTAGATGAACAATCCGTCTGCACATGCAATGACGCATTTAGTGTTACGTGCATACTCGATGTATGCGTGTGTGTCGTTATATGTGTGCATGTCTATTGAACTAAAAAGTTAACATCTACGGCAGACGCAGAAATTAATAATGTCATTATATGTACACTGGTTGTAACATAAGGAAATGTTTAACCCATTTATGCCTAGCGTCTAGCAAAAAGGCCTTGTGGCGTCTCATCAGGGTCTGCGCTGTTTGCTTAAAGGAATTTCTGTAAGAAATATTCTAAATATAGAAATAAATATACATCCCTAATTTTGAAATAAATTGATCCAATTTAGAAGGATGGGTGAGTCCACTAGGCCTTAATGGTTTAAACTGTTGCGAATCTACTGCAAACTTTATACAAAACAAACAATAAAAGAGAACGCGGTGGTGATAAGAAAACACGTTTGTATAATTATTTTTTAGAGATGTGAATTATTTTTACCATTTGCACATCACGTTATGCGTTGCTTTGGATGATATCTCCGTTATTAAATTAATACCGTTAATTATTTCCAATTTACTACAAAACTAGACAAGAAAGCGAAAGCAGTTGTCAATATATAACATGGTAATAAACATAACACAAAAGCTATACTTAAATGATTAAAGTGTTGGTCCCAAATTCATTATTATTCATACAAATCTAAAATTAAATAAATAAATATTTTTTTAGCTTTGCAATTGTATTTAGCGATGCAAAGAAATATGTATTATTTTGAATAACAACTACATATGCCAGTGTCCGATTAGATTCCTTAACAAGTATAGTGGTTATTTACGTTATGTGTTATATTTAATAGAAGTGCAATAAGCTGAAAGTGTTTGTACTGTTTAAAACTGTTCACATTCGAAATACATCAGAGAAGATATAATTGAGACTGTACGATGTGCTGTTGACAACTAGGTGCTACTTAGCACCAGGCTACGCACACCCCACGTGAAACTAAATTTAACCTTATGCAAATGCTTTGAACTAATGGTAACATACGTTACGGTAATCGTTTGAAAGAGTGAAATCATTGAAGTAAACATCGTCTGGCATTCTAAATTAACGTATAGTTGAGCAAAACTTGTGACCACTTTTGAAGTTTGAAACGATAATCTTATTTTGATATTCAACAACAAGAACATCACGAAATGGTGACAACTTTCTTTTTTTCCCTAAATGAAACTATATTTTACAGACTAGGTCGTTATATTTAAATACGTGATAGGTCTGCTACTTCTACTCAGGTTTCAATAAGAATAGGGGTGATGAAAATCCGAAAATATTATCAGGAGAAAGATTCGTATTACCATCTGCTAGTTTTAATTTAAGGTAAGTGCTCAGTTTACACTACGAAACAGGACTTTTCAACAATAGGGCATAACACATAAAACACGATTAACGCTTAGGTAACCGCCTTAAAACTATCAACGCAAAGCATGGGGGTTTAAACCGGTCTATATCTTTTCAAGTCTCAGACGAAGCCCATGATTCATCCCAAACCACATACGCAATTACCTCATAGCATCGAAGTTTAAATGAATTAGCAATACAAAAATAAACATTCGATTGAATGTACCTATATTTTCTCATTGTTTTCACATTACCCAGATCGACAGAATTACAACTTTCTGAGGAATGATGAATTTAAGTCTCTAGCAGCATATAATCAACATTTCACATCAACGTATTGTATCTCAGAAGACGATGACATTTGTTTTGCGTGTGAATGCATAATTATTATTTGTTTACATCCAGTTTTAAAACAGGATTTGATCTTACGATTGAAACTATGATCATGCTTCTCCATTAGCAGAACATCATATCAGTGCGACATGAGACATAAGCAGCGCTTTATCAATTATCTCTATTTGTTTGTTTTCAGTCTCGAGCTTGACAAATGAAGCACATTTAAAGGCAAGCGACATATTCATTTAAACAAAAAAACGATTATTAACACTAAAAACTATCTACGATAAATGTTTTTTTTATAATTTAGTGTCATTGGTCAATTGAAATATTATTTTGTATATTTTGTTGTATCTATGGAAGTAGCAGTAATAGAGACAATAAATGATTCTATATTTAATAAAACGTTCCAAACAAGGATATTTGATGATAGTGCCGTGTTTAATTTATTTACGTCTTTTTATTTGTTTACAGCTGTTGTATTGTCACAAACAAGTTAACATACCAAATGTCAGGTTAATTAACTGTCATCAACATACTCACGCAATACTAATACAATAATGAGCTATTTCGGTATGTTTATTTCCGGTTGTTAAGCCGTTTTGTATGCAGACTAAGTTTGTTATGACGTCTTGTTATTGGCGTCAGGATATTTTAAATAATTAAGTTACATCCTTAGGTAATATCCTCCACCGCCTCAAACATTTATTAAAAGAAGTTTCCTCGTATTAGTTCCCAAACCGCATGTCTGTGTAAGTAGAAAACTAACAAGCTGAACTAATCATTTATCATATTCGTACTCATTCTATACATTTTATATTCATATTCAAACAAGCAATTTATTTAACATAGGTAATTAGCACACCAACATTAAACATCATTAACAGTACAAGCAGTATGAGCATACTCAGCAATGTAAACAAATGTATTGGAGGATACTTTTCAACTTGTTAATGCCACAGACATTTGGCATTAGTTGGAACCTACATCCAAAAAAAAAGTAAGTGGAATGTTTTCTTTCTTTTTCTTTAAATTAAGTTTTGGCATTTTTTTTTAAATTTAAATATATAATATTATATAAGTAAAAAAATAAAAACAATCAGGTATTTTTTTGTTATTTTGTTTAACAAATAGATAATTTAAAGAAAAATCCACTAACTTTTTTGGGGGAGGGGGATTTGGGTTCCAACTAATGCCGAATGCCTCTGGTTTATGCACTAAACAGAAGCCATACATATGAACTGTCTAGCAATAGTTGATTAATCAAATGATGGATAATAATCACAATAGAAAATGACGAACAAAGATTATTTTAATAACACATTTATGACTAAATAATACGCCATGTTCTTGTGTTGAGCATCTGCATTTTTTTCTGAATTTCGTTTTAACAATATCAACGAAGAAAACATTAAACGGACCTCATACATCAACTTTGGCTTGTTCAAAGTTGTGACTGACTTGACGTTCACTTTAGGGATATGTACTACTCCGAAATAGGGAGGAGGCACAGAACTACACTGTTAATGGTATCCTATCAAAGTAATATTATTTAAAGGAATTCTGATCCATACGGTGCCTATTTAAAACATTTTCATCGACATTTTTTAGAAACAGTTTTGAGGCACTGTTTGCAAATAGCTTAAGATTTTCTTTTACACATCATAACAGTTCATTGAATAAACTGAAGCTCCTTTAAATGCTGTTATTCTTACTAGTAGCAAAATTGTCTGGATTGAAATTAATTATATACTTCATCACCTTCCCAGTTGCACGAAAGGCAACGACCTTCAAAAAACATAAGCATGATAACCCGATCCCTTAATATTCATATACACTTTCACAAGCAGCAATGTTATTAGTTTGTAAGACTTACCAATCATCACACTTATATATTACGTGTTCAGCAGTTAAATGATTGAATCAAAACGAGTGCGTGTTTCAGATTCGTGCACGTTGTAATGTTTTTACATTTATGGACATTTATAATTTATCAATAGCTCTAGATAGTATATGAGTGACGTTTTTCATTGCAAAATCAGGATCCGTCTATTATGAAATATTGTTTAGCCGTATACCAAATATTCTGCCAAAAGGCGATTTTGATCATACGATCGTGTAAACTGTGCAAACGATGACGGCAACCAGAACTGGAACGCCTTCGAATTATTACTGATTTTAAAATATAATTTGTGAAATATATTGTTATGGCTCATTTTTCGGGTTACACAAACAAATGCTATCAATATGCATTGATGTTGAGTATAATTACTATCAATTCATTGAGACATAACACATAGGGAAAGCCTTAGTAACATTCATGGCATTAAACATACTTGTAGATTGGTGCTATTCAACTGCAAGTAGCGTCTGGCGATCCTGAATAAATAGATGACAACAATTAAGCGTTGTTCATGTACATCAATTATATTTTCTTTTGGGCAAATTTTACGTTTATCACTGATTTTCATGCTCAATGGAAACATGTAGCATGCACTGGATATTGGGTAATACATCATTTGAACACACGAATGGCTTCTGTTCTCAAAGATAATGTGTTCGGTGAATCTTGTGTAAACACAAACATAAACACTATTAAAAGAACATGTGTACGCATTAGTTTACTCGGTAATGTAATTTGCATGTGTAGGTAGACACATGTAAACATGTTCTCGGTTAAATGAAGTACTTCAGATGAATTATACAGCAGTATGCTACGTAACGTTTTCAATTACATGTAGGCCGCAATTTTGTTGTAATGGTATTAATGTAAAATTAAACTGTATACACAGACACGTTTTTATAGTACTTTTGAATGCAAACTAAGAGTGTTCCAATTCATAAAGACTACTTAATACGCGTAAATTATCAAATCACAAAATTCCGTGAGCTGACGTGTTCGGTCCTCTACATGCACATGTTTGCAGACGGTTTTGATTATTTCATCATCTGTAAATCTGTAATGCAAACATAAAATAGAATAAAGTAATTGAATGCAATCACCAATCCGTTGTACATTGCATATTTTCTACACACACTTGATGTTTTTGTTCTTGCAAGCTATTTACAATACATAGTGATGTAGGCAGTTTGACAGTCTGTACGCAGTCGGATATGCTGCTTAGTTTTAACCAATTCATCGCTCATATCGTTTTATAGTCATTTACCGGACGTATACGTCAATTATGTTTTGAATCTATTAACAACTGCACAACCATGACTAGTGCAATACTTGTCTAACATAAGATCACACGATATTTTTTTTTAAGTGAAACGAAAATTAAATATCGTTACACAGCCAAGCTTTACATTCCATTAGTGTCAAACTCGCCATGAGCTTGATTGGGATGAAACACGTATTTATGTATAGACATGTTAGACTGTTTATTTCAAAGACATATTAAAACGCCTTTGTCATGCGGGTGAGTAAGCATTTTGTAATAGACTTGAGAAATCATTGGGAAAATTCACGGATGTAGTGTTTGCTGCATCGTTAATGTTTTGACAAGTCTAAAACACATCGGTTATGATTGCGCAGCTGCTTCTACTTACTTCAGAACTATTTATATTCATTTTGAAATTCGGACCTGTTTATCAGGATATTAGTGCCATGTCAATGGCTGCAGTCAATACACTGACATAAACATATTCCTTCTAACAGTTAAAATGTAAAACAATATTTGACTGTGGAGACCAATATCTTTTCCAGCCTGGAAAACGATTTGTTCCTCATGTTTCAAAGCTGCGTCTAGCTGTTGAAAATTTGCCATTTACAAACAATGAACTAAGTCATGCGTTAATACAAAAATTCTCCTGCTGGTAAAGCTGAAGTTTCGCATTGTTTATATTTCAAAGGAACGGAAATGATTCAATGTGTTTTTTTTTCAATAAACTTATTGTTTCAAAACAAAAAAGTGTGTGTTTTTATCGTTACCAGAAAACAACAGCGACACGGTTTATTTGATGAATTTTATGGTAAAAAAAAAAAACAAATCATTGATCACAAAATAAGTTACGTACAATAAATAACGTTTATATAAAAGTACAGAGATGTTTTAATTGAATATACCTTTTGATAACTTAAAACATCTTTAGTTGTCCAGACATGGATGTTCTTCGCAGAATACCATCCTTTGGAATAAAATATATGCTTTATATTTTATGCCATTTATGGTATGGTATTTAAGTGCAGTACTTGTTGGATATTACATTTAAACAGTCTCTATCTAGCTGTGTGACTATAAACTATCGCACATGGTATATAAATTCGCCAGATTGCGTCGTATGTGTACACGATTATGCCTCTAAGAAATATTGTTTCCACGTACTGTGTTCTATATACTGTGTTCAATGTTATAATTTACGTGTTTCAGGTAATTCAATAGCTCAAGCAAATAACAAAATACATTGTTTTAAACATATTTTATTTCGGAATGCTTAAAGTTATGCTGATTGCAGGAATATCTCTTCTGGAGTTTCATTTTTGATAGTGTTTGGTTTTATTGTAAACCAAGTATATAATTGTAGAAGTGATATATTTTATAGCATCATACGGGGGCGTATATCAAGCAACAATTTCTCGGTTATTTTGGAAACGCTTTAAAGTTGTTTATTTTCCCGAAATGAACAGATACATAAGCAATGTGTAGACAAAACAATAACGACGATTTTCCAGGTATTTCTGCGACTGGCAATATATCAGTAATACATCATATTAGAAATGGTAATTGTTAAAAGGAATATATGTCACATAAGCATGTTACACGGACAAATGTTGCCAAGCAATTCGGCGTAAAAAAAATAATTTTGATTCATAATTATGTAATAAACACTCATTTATATGGGCGTTTTTATTTAGTTTTTTTTTAAGTATAAATGTACTTACATAACTAGAACATGTCCCTACAACATTATACTTATCATATAAGTAATTTGCATCTGAATTATTTATTCAGATTATAAGCATTCATTGTATATATAAGTGGCGATTACGCTATAACAACGGAAATTGTGTTTGTTGTGTCAACCAATATACAGAAGTGAAACTCCAGTTGCTCCAGCAGTATTGCATTCCTATTATACACACGTTCGTGGTCCTTTAATTATGGCAAGTGACCTATTGCCAAAACAGTACGTCACAGTACGAAACAACATACACACATATTAGAATAAAGCTGGGGTCACCGCAAGTCATACGTTTAGACATATTAATATAAACTTTGTTTTGTTTTATTTTAAGCTTAACATATGCAACTGACAAAGAGTGTTGAGGCTTCCTCGCTAAATTCTTTTTAAAAATATACTTTCCGTTTATTTAAGTCTGGTGACCAATTTCATGAACAACAAAAGACAATACATAAAAGACGACATAAAATATAAAACAGATTAAAGCTGGTGTCACCGCATTGGAAAGGTGAATGCAAAGTTTGCTGCATTTAACTACTCAAATAATTGCATATTTAGCCATCGTGCATATTGAAGTAAATATCACAGTGTGATAAAATATAAACCAAGACAACGACCATTCACTCACGGGCAGTTCAAACGTATCACGCTTAGAATTCAAATTTCTCAAATCCGACTCTAGATATCAACTTGAGATTTCTCACATGGTTGTTTGATAACATTCACTACAAAGTTGCATTAAAAGTACTACTCTATAACGGTCTTTAACTTATGAATCACGTAAAGGTAAAGTTTTGTCGTGCTGCACGTTCAAATAAACATCCCAGTATTTCCTGCTTCAACAGGAACCGATTTAAAAATTGCCACTGCGAACATGCTTCCTCAATTAGCACTTCGTCGTATCATATCATTGTTGCATGATACATCAGCAGCTTTTTATTAAATATCGATACTTGTTTGTTTAAGTGTGATGCTCAAGCTTGACAAATGAGCAACATTTCAATATGAAGAAGTGAATATTAAAAGAATATAGAAAGAAGACAATGCACATATTAAGATAACACTCTTATTTACGCTAACCATTACCTTCAATCGCGATACAGCATGGTTTTTTAATGAATTAAGCATTGTTAAAATGCATTGTTTTCGTTTTCATATTTTAAATCTTTTATAGTAGTAGTCTAAAATAAATGGTTCCGAAACAGATATTTAATGTTGGTATCTTATTTATCCTGTTTACATTGTTACAAAACCAGTAAAGTTCATAATTGTATATGACCTGGCATGTACGTTATTACTCGTCTGGAGTTGTTTAATTGACCACTACAAATATATTGGGAAATTATATGGCAATTTGCAGTCTTATCAACATACTGACGCAATAATTTCATTAGTGTTTTGGTATGTTTATTGTCATTTGTTTCGCCGTTTTATATGCAGACTTTACTGTTATTTGACGTCTCGTTGTTTGCGTGGAGATATTTAAATTAACTAAATTCCATCCTGAGGTTATACAATACTTAGTCTATACAGTATATACTTTGAACTGGGACTATATCGAATATGATTAAATAAATGATACTAAAACCCTCAACAGGTTTTTAAAACAAAATAAAGCAAACTTCACATATGACCGTTGTCTTTTTTTTTTAAGGATTGGAATATTAGTGCAACTGTCATGTGCTAAGTACTCATTATATCCGCATAGCAATTAACCGAAATGAATAATTCTATATTAGTTATGTTATGAGTAATATCATAATATGGTATTACTGTTGCTTCTAAAACCTGCACCGAGGTTCATATTGAAATTATATTGAAATGTTGATCTCTTCTGAAAAGATAGTATTCACAGTCGTTTGAACGTGATCAACTTCTTTTCGATTTGAGTGACAACATTTCGTTACAAAATTTCAAAACAACTTAAAAAACCAGTAACAACGTTACGCTCTCGTAGATAACAAAGTTTCTTTATCAAGATTCCAAGCTGCTGAATTAGAATATAGTAGAATTATGATATGATCTGCGAATGGCGAATCCAATATCAAAATGTATCGGCAGTGGTACCTGTAACAGTATGTGTAATTCCAAATTGCAATATCGATGTAAAAGTATGGGAATGTTTTGTTAATACAAATGAAAGTAATATGTCTTAATAAAACAGTTAATACATTACGTTAGGTGATGGTTATTATAAATGAAATATCAGATGCGAATAAAGGGAACAGTAGCGGGGTAAGACAGGCTGCGAAATTCAATCAGCACTCAGCAGTGATTGAATCGCCACAAATCCAATTGTGGTCATAGTTTGAAATGTGGGCGATTAAACTAACCAGATTAATTATAACATATGCACATTATATATGGTCATGTATTTTGTATATTAGGATGTATCGTTTACTGAAATGACATGTTAACACTTGAAAATGACGGTTGTAAACTAAACAGTATATTCTGATCTTAAAAAAAGTGTTTCATTTGTTGCTATGTAAAGCCATTTAGTATATGCTTTGTACGCAATCTAATATCGGCTGATATCGGAGTTTATTTTGTCAAATGAAAGTATTCTTCTATTATTGTGTTCAATTGCAAAAAGGGGACAAAGTCATAAATCAGTCCATACGTGTTCAAACCAATTATTATATGCGCTGGAAATTATGAATACATTTATGTTGACTTATCTCGAATAAACAAGTGAAAAAAACGGGCAGAATGGCTTCGTGGACGTTGACTTAGCTATTAATTATTTATAACAAAATTGTCATTGAATATTTTACTACCTTAAATATGTCAACTTAGCGTTATATGCTGTGATGCGTTTATGCAATCCATTTTGTTTACCAAACACCAGACACGAACCCAAGTGTGTGCATAACAAAATTTTCTAACACGTCAAATAAGGACGAAAAGATTATTACTTCAATTATTTCTGCAAGTAGAGTACTGACAATCTGAATTAAGAATCGCTTAGTTTCGAGTTATGGAGACAGTTTATATTCTTATTCTAACAGGTAATTTATTGTACTTAGGTAATTAAAATGCCACCATAAAACATTATTAACAGAACAATAAAGGATAAAAGCCTTCTCAGCGATGTTATTCAAATGTGTTAGAAAACGCGTTCTTTCTTGTAAATACACTCAACAGATGCCATTCATATGAAATATGCAGTAATAAACGGAATACGCATACTAAAATGATTCCAAGATGTGTGTACCATCGTAAACTATATGATAGGAAATGACATGATATTTATGTGAATTTTGTCATAATATTTTATTATTCAAATCAAAGATAATTCGCAAAATAGGAAACGGAAAACAAAGCAATATTTAAAAAAAACATGAATACAATGTCTACAATATATTCCTCTTTGGGTTTATTTGAGCAATACATGGTGTGCTTTTAATCGCAGAAGTGACTTGGGGAGTGTTATAATTCCCCTCTCTGTACATTTAAGTATGGTGTGTTCTAATTATGTTTTAACGTAATGCACTGCTCTTTCGATGTGACTTTAAATACCACGCCCTGTAGACTTACTTTTATGTTACTATGAAATCCACCGATGTCAAATTATCAATAAAAAAAACACACACAATACAACTATGCCCTTATGTATAGGCATATACAATGACTCTAGGTATAAGTGTATAACAAATGTGTAACCAGACAGTATATCTAATTGATTAGCATGATTGGATTCCGTTCTCACATATAATTTGCGTGGCAAATGTTGTGAAGACCAACATGAACACTATTAAAAGAACATTTGTACGTATAAGTTATCTAGGCAATGTAATTTGCAAAAGTAAGCAGACATGTTTAAACATGTTTCTGTGTTAAAGAAAACGATCGGATGAATTATACGGCAGTATGCTATTGACTTTGTGTTCGTTTAGTGAAATTGTCCAAGAGTCATGCAAGGTTGTACAATAGAAGCAGATTAAAACATATAGGCACATAGTACGCAGGTACAAACATACTACTTTTACATACTTTTGTTTTTATTTTACGAGTATTGATTTGTAAAAAAAAGTATACACCTATTTCCGTACACATATCAATCAATAAATGGTATTAATTTAATTTAGACAACATATGTGTTCTTTTTTGCAATTTAATGGAGAAAGTCAATACAAGTGTGTGGTATTTACCGTAAGAAATAAATAAAAGCTGTTATACTTACTTACAACAAATAGCACGTAACCGTTGGGTCATCAGGATTCGAGGCGAACTGTATAATAATGAGTAATCTTCCAGACGGAACAAAATATATCAACATATGGATAGCTCATACGTTGGTCATGCTTTTAAAAAATATATGTAGACCGTAATGATGTTGTTATTATATTTATCTTTTGATACATATTTACCTGAGGTATACGTCAATTATGGTTCGAATTTATCAACACCTGCACAACCGTTACAAGTATATTAATTGTCTAACCTTGGACCATATAAACGATGTTTTGATATTGAAACAGCAATTAAATTCCCTACACAGCTAGGCTTTACAATTCATTAGTGTTATATTTGGCATGAACTTGTTTCGGATGATAAATTGACTTAAAATATTTATTTTTTATAAATATCATAGGCTGTTGTTGCTGTTTGTCTTTTCCTAACAAATATCAAAACACGCATTTTAACGTGTGTTACAAAGCATTTTGTAACACACTTTTACATTGAAAAATGCACTTAATATTATTTGCTGAATAGTTTAATGTTTGTGAAATTCGGACGCGTTTGTCGACATTCCAATGCCAGCGTGATAAACGATTTTTGTCCCGTGTTTCAAAGAATAGCTGTGTATGACTGTTTAGCAATTGGTAATTTGCCACCAATAACGGAAATCGTCCTATACTACGATTGTTCTCCTGCTGATGCAGCTAAAGTTTCGATTTGTTTACATTTCAAAGCAACGAAAATCTGTACTTGATTCAATGCTTTATTTGATGTACGCATATGGCTTCGAAACCAAAGCGTGTGTGTTCTGATTGTAATCAGGAAGCAACAGCAAACATGTTTATTTGATCAATTTTATCAAACAAGATTACACAAACAAGTTACACACATATTATTATAAAAAAAATGTACAATATGGTATATAATAATATATAGAAGAAGCAAAGGTGTATAAAACTAACTTTAACTTATATAAACATATTGGTAACAAGTGACTGTTATAACACTGATTGATTTCTATTTTAACAATGGACAATTTCAGTACTCATACAAATGTTTCGACTAATGTTCACAATTTTTATAATTTAAAAACATCTATTTAAGCTAAAGATAAATATCAGATAATCTAGTTATATGTATTAATGGGTGAACTTATCAACCTTAAACTTGATATTAGCATATTTACACTATATCTATCTACAAATGGATGTTTAAAAAGATTAATATTAAACAATGATTTCAATTTGCAAGAAACACACAATAATGTATATTAACATTACATATAATAACATCGGAAAAGATTTTCGCTAAACTATATCAATAGCTACATTTTAGGAAACACAATTATATTATTTTAATCGTAATTCGCATTATTAAAATACATCTTATATATCAATAGTTATAAATGTTCTGCATAGTATAAGGCATGTTCAGCTGAAGTGGTAAATAAGTGAAAGTTTAATCCATGAGACATTTCTATAGAATGAAGAAAAAAAAAAAAGTATGAATTGTAATATATTTCTTACATGTTAACAATAATGTGGCAATATGTTATAAGAATCAATACGTTTTCACTTATTAGTTCTCTTAAGCTGTTAACATGTATGTGTGTANCTTAAAATCCAAAACAAGTTACGGGGATACTTTCCAAATACAAACAACTTCCTTGTACTTATTCACTTGTATTCATACTGTTTAACATTTTATTGCGCAAAGATTTGCTGTTTTATATTTTTTATATTTTTGTCAACAATACAATATTCCGCCACATGAGTTTCTAGAAAAAATGTATTTGCACATTAACAAAACAAGTGTGTAATGACAATCAATGTCAATGTTATGTGAGAAAATAATAGCCATAACATAGCATATTAATACATAAGTCCATTTCCTCGGCAAGTTCCACATAATTTTGCTATACGTGCATGTGCGTTTCTTTGTATCGAAAGTTTCTGGTTTTCAATTGTACTGGTATTTCTTTTACACGCATATACTTGCTATTTACTTCTCTTCAGAACTGCATTAATTTTATCATATACTCTGTACATAATCAAAATGAATTTATATAAATTTTATGTATTATTCTCCTGGCGAAACCTGTCTGCTATATCTAATCCCGTCAATCAGGAATACCGAACTGAAATCGTTTGCCCTCTTGAACACCCCCGCGAAGTAATCTAATAAGTCGTCGTGTTTGTATAAACTAACTGAAACATAGTAAGCAATTTACTACATCTTTAGACAATTATGAACCTTCATGAATATCTACTATACTGACGGAATATGTGAATGCAGAATATTGAATAGTAACTGTTCGGTAAAACTGCAGCCACACATTAAGTTAAGCAAGACTAGTATCGATAAAACATGCATACTATTTTATTATTTACCTGTTTGAAATCATACAAAATGCAGGCTTTATCAATCCTTCAAATATTTTTCGAAAAATTAGAAATTCCTCAACATTCTAATCCCAATTCTCCGTTGACAAAGAAACCTCTCTACTCTTTTGTGTATTTCTAGATCAATGGATAACATGTCATCAAATCGATTTGCGCTGTAACATCTGAACGAACATGTATATATAAAAACAACATTTATGCAATATACAATGTATGAGTCATATATACAACATGCTATATAGCATACTTGTCAAGATAATATAAATGACAAAATACGGAACAGATTTAAGAAAAGTAGAAAAGCTCAAATGGTGTACGCAAAACGACAATTAACAACACAATTATTACTGTATATTGTATATAAAGATAAACACGTAATAAACAGTAATTAATAAAACATATGTTGACATTTCATCAAAAATGAAACCGTTTGAAATGAATATACAATTATGTTTAGATTTGTGTACTGGACGTTAAATATAGTGTGAATTGTAAATAAACATATGTTCCGGACAATAATTACAATAACATCCACCTAAGATATTTCATGCGTATACAATTTATTTATTGTTGCGCTATCTGGAGTTTTACTGTGCTGATATTCAGGTATTTATATTTTATCTGGTTGTCTTGTCCTATGTCAGTCTGTTGGATAGTTAGCATTTTATCAGCATTATCTTAGAACACGAGACATTGGAATTTGTTTCCGATGTATAAGATTCTGGTGGTCATCCGAATCTCTAGCTACATCCAGTATTTAAATGCAATCGTTATAAGATACGATTCTGCAATAAATATTGACTCTTATTTTGTCAAAACGGACAAATTACGCTGTAAAATGTATACAGTTTACGTTCATTTGAAATATATATTCTGATTTACTGCCTAAGCATATTGCATGCTGGTTCAATGTTTACACCAAGTTAACTTATCATGGTACACCACTCAACCTGTGGGGTATATATCCGCATCCCCCGCTCGCACCTTTCCTTGAGAGGAATAGTCTTTGGAATTTAGCCTAAAATTAATCAAGTTTATGTCAAGTGCCATGATAAAATAATAATACTACAACATTCTTGTGAAATTTCTATACATGTGTTTGTTTGTGTGTTTACGAAGACAGTGTGATATAACAATTTGTTAATTCAATAATTATGTCATATTAGGTTCCTAATATTGCGCAAGTACTGCTCTGCAATCGTAATATCATTTGCGCTGTTTCTAGCAACAGGTCATGTAGCTATTATATTACAATCAAAACCCTTTAGTGCAATATTAAATTGTCAAGGCCATTTGTTTTAAATATGTATGAGTGATTACAATTGTTATAATACATGAGTCAAGCTTAACACCATTTGATGACTACGAATATAATAACATATCCAAAATAATATTCATATCGATGCATGTAGAAGTATTTGGTTCCAACTTATAGAAAATACATATACTAGAACAAATGTGAATGATAACAAGAGTCTTGCCGGCTGATCCTTGACCTAAATATATGAATTACATGTGCATTTAAGCAAAACTAAAAAATAAATATCGTACATAGTAGCAATAAATTGTACTGCTATGATCACTGTAGCCCATATTTTACCATTGCATAGAAACGTTATATTGTCTCGAATGACCAAGCTGGAGGACTTGCTCTATGTATTAATGAAGATCCTAATTAAAGACACGTTAAATGCTAACCAAAATAGAATCCTTTGTTTGGAAATGACATTTCGACAATGCCAGATCAGTGATGTAAGGCGGATGTCTTGGTTATTATTTAACGAATACAAAGTATCCATTTTAATTCAATGATTTAAGGCAAGACCTCAACTTTGCATGAGCTAAAGTAATAACAATGAGACATTTGTGCAAAGATCACATTTCATTTAGGGCATTTTAAATTGGATTACACGCAACCACAATACACTTGCTTTATCATTATGTTTAAATGCACGCACCAACGCTTAATGTTTTATTGTACAATTTTTAATCGGCCCACTTCCTAATTTTGTAAAAAAAAAACAACGAATACATATATATATATATATTTTTAAATGTAGCTGCGAGCAGCAATAATTGTACTTCTGAAAGACTAATGGAGTTTCAATTTTCGCTTATTTGTCTTGACAGAACGCGGACCTGGTATAGTGATATCAAAATGCGCACGCGTACATTCGGATCAATTGAGGTTGGATTACACTAACTCCAATGCTCATAGGGCCCCATTATTAAACGGACAAACACCAAGGCATGTGCATTGCGTTGCCTTTTCAGATTGTGCAAGTCTTGTATCAGTTTAAAGGTGGATCTATCTTCGATGGCAAATTTCTGATAAAATGTATGCCATTTTACTTCTAATAAAATATACTTCTCCTGAATGCAGACACCGGCAGAAACAGGAATATCGGAAATCACATTTCGACAAAAACCAAGTACCACATTGAACGAACCCCAAGACTAAATCGTTCCATGTAATGTCCTATGAAATGCGCCATAATGTTGCTGATACACACCGACGATAGGAAATACCGAACACAATGATTTAGTAGAATGCTACTTGAACACGTTATAATTCTCCTCTATACTTACAATATGTCAATACCTTTGCTAAGTGTTCAACAAATACATCTCCATGGTCTTGTACGTGTTTGTTCGGTTGCCATTTAGGCTACAGAACGGTTGAATATAATCAACCCTTGAATACCTTTATAACAATAATACTCGTTTTACATATGTTCTCCAAAATCTAATGAACGTTGAGCAGTGGCTTAAAAATAGAAACCGCTTTTTTGTCTCATATATTTTATGAGAATAGCTATCTCACATTATGTCATCGAATAATGCGTATATAATACCAGCTAAAATCATTCAACTAATGGTTTGTTTGGTATATTTTCTATATATAGTACATTAATACCAGCTGACTGCAAGACACTTTATCCTCCAGTATTGTTTCTGAAACGTTATTATAACTATTTGTGTTTGTATGACATGTTCAGCTGTTACCATTATCTACGTAAGATGTATACTAAAAGCATTAATGTCATTCGTTTCAAAACGCATTATGAAGATTATGTTGCTTTAACAGAAAGCTTAATCGGTATTTGGTTACTCCATTATTTAACATCTATACATCACATTAAATAATGTACTGAAATCATTATGGGCTAAACGGCTAGAACGATATAATTCATGTAGTTCAAACATAGAATAAACAATACAATTTCGCACGTTGACTGTATTCATATTGCGAGTGTGTTCGTATTACCTAAAAGTGTAATTTTATTTATTAGAATCACATTTTATGGAGAACAAACAACGAATAGCTTTTTCCATGTATTACTTGGTAATATTTGTCTTAAAAGGCAGTGCATAGATTTGAACAGAGTCTAACAAGCAGAACAGCCTTGGACAATTCAAATCACTTTTGGCATAATACTGTCAATTGCCTTCCACACTGGTGCATGCGTATCGAGTCAAGCCGCGTTTTAATTGTTTGGGGATAAGTCGTTAGTGTCATATGTCAATGTCCAATTTCTAAGATGCAAGGTAAAATGGATTAGTAACTTAAATACGAGTAATCAAATACACAAATCTTAACATACTAAACAATGTATATGAAGGTAAACTTGATAATAAGTAGAAATTTGGTTACATAATGGTAGGTAATTATGTTTTATTGCTACTTAAGAATATGTGTTACATTGGATGCATTCCTTACAAAGCAGGAAAAAAACTTGTTGCCGAGTTTTCATTAGTTCCCGGTTAAACATGGATCATAAAAACCTCGGTTAAATCAATTAATAAGCTTTTTGAAATTGAGTTATTAGTATAAATTGTACGACGACATTTGAGCTAAACCACAACTACGCCCAAAACTTGCCTCACGTATCAAATATTACACATCATTTAAGAGTTCTTGTGTCGTAAAAATATAATATATTGAAACGAACAGGGAATATGTTTTAACAATATTTCTATACAAAGAAATATGGTCCATCTAAACATATGTAAAACTTTCGATTAAGCGTTTTCATCCACAGAACATTTAGAAACTAGGTGTAACAAAGATCGTAAATATGTTCATCCAGATAACAAAAACTAGCTTTACTGCTGAGAGCTTCTGACGACTGTTATACGACTGCATCAAAGACATGTACGGGGGAGTCATATGAACAATAATATATAGCATTTATACTAAGAGCTGGTTATGAAATTGCATTCCTTTCAACAATTCTCCAAACTGCATTGAATTTGGCAATTACTGTCAGGTAAATTAAATTAACGACCTGCAAAAGAGTGAAATACTGTCATAGTGCCAAATTCCAATCGAATATACCTCCCACGCAACGCTTGATTCGTATTTAGAGGTTGAAGTTTGACATCCATAATAACTGTTTTGTGTATATATAGTTCAACCTTGTTCAATTCAAGACAGCTGGCATGTCTAGTCTTATCAGAGAACAGTAAGCAATGGACCTATATCAGAAACCTAAATAAGTTTAGAACATGGTAGTAGCACTATCAAGACACAAGCAACTAACAATTTATTAATGAACCAGAATGAATGTAATTATCCATCCAAGCCTTACGTTTGACATATTGCAAATAATTGTTTAAAATGTATAATATTAATGTGTAATAAAAAAAAACGTTTCTTTTAAACCCCAATGTTTTTCATTGCGCTTACCAAGGCGGTGATCGCATCTGTAAGCATGTTTTGCTGTATTGCTTTATAGCTGTTAATTGTGTAAATTGTGTGTTTTGCAATGCATTGAATGTGAAACTGGTCTTCGATACACACTAGCGGCTGGTTACAGGGATATCTCTCATTGTTTCTGTATTTATATTGTAATAGTCTCTTGAGATAACACATTACGCTGAATGAACGTTATTTGCAGGTCACCTTACATGTATTATTGAAATGCGTCAAGACCATTCAAATGCCAAGCGTTTAAAATAATGATTATTGAGGTAACATTTTCACATCTTCTTACGCGTATGAAACTAGCAATGTACCAGCTCGCTGACCAATCTCGTGTTAGTATCCAGTATAAAAACGTTTCCTGAACTACGTCTGTTCGTAGAGACTTAAAACTTGTGCAAGTGCGTAACTTGTATGTTATATTGGAAAATGGATTGTTAATAATTATATTTTAGAAAACACAAATGATTGACCAGAATATTAACAAGGTTAATTCATTTTTGTATCAGAACAAAAGGCCGAGAAAGAGAGAGAGAGAGAGAGAGAGAGAGAGAGAGAGAGAGAGAGA